>CM047809.1:131597065-131771138 GCA_026214975.1 Gentiana macrophylla | reverse complement strand
TTTGTAACTTCTTCACTAGCATATAAAAGAGAGAGGATAGACGCTTTGCAAACTTGCTTGCTATTTCTTATCACCATCTCCAAAATCCAAAACACCAAGTAAGACTCTTCTTTTCCTTAGTGTCTACGGATTTTATCTATGCAAAACAAACAAGTAATAATTTATAATCCGGTTAACCCCAAGTATAAGGATCGTAGTACTAAAGTGGTTAATGCCGGTCGATCTTCTGGGAACTAAACGATTGTGGTTCCTAGTTTTTGTCTAACTAAACTATGTCACGGAAAACTAAACTAAACAATGATTAAACAAAACTAAATCGAACATATATGCTTTGAATATAAACTAGATGAGAGGACTTAATCCAAAGCTAGGGAGGTTTGGTTGCGAACAAATTACTCTAAAAGTGCAATAGAAAATAAACTAACTAAACATTTCAAGTCTCAAGGTTAAATCAAGTTTAATACGGGCAAACGAGTATTGATCCACCTATCCAACAAACACTAATCTCTCATCCCGATTATATTGCGTTTTACCAAGTTGTGGTTCATCTTATCAAGGTATGAATCCTACTTTGTAGATGATTCGCCTATTAATTTCTATCTTTTGATTTACGAGAAATTAACGCGTCATAACATAAACAAAGATGTAAACTTTAGCGTTTTAACTAGATTTCCAACCTATCAACTTTTCGTTTGACATAGATTAAAGATCTATTCCAAATCATGGTGATCTAATGTTTATAAAGACTTTCATCAAATATAAAGCATCATACATGCACATCTTTCGATATAAATGCAATTAATCAACATAAGACATGATAAAGGAAACAACTTGATTAAAACTTACAAAATAACCGAAGAATCAAAAGTAATGAAAGTTGGATGGCTTCACAATGCTCGTTTGATTGAAGCCTAGCCCTCTTAGCATCCTTGAATAGCTTGAATTGTTGAAGTAAATTGCATAAACTAAACTAATTTTATCTAGAAATTTAAGAACATAAAAGCCTGGGAAAAATCGAGTAAAAACGCAGCCTATAGCGCGCTAGGGTTTAGTGGTTCGAGAATTGTAGAATTGGTATCTCAATGTGTGAAAATAGGCAAGTATTTATAGAGATTTGAGGCGGTTTCACTAAGTCGGCAATCCGGACGCTGTTCGATTAAGTAGACGCCGCTCGTGTGTGTTCGAACTCCAACGCAGACGTTCGCTTGGATAGCGCCCAAACTCTTCTCGATCTTCTTTTGCACTTTGGGACGCTCGCTTGATTGTTCCGACGTTCGTTCGATAAGTTCATGATGCCTCAATATTGAATTCTTCCTCTAGGCGCCCGTTTGATTATCAGACGCCCGTCCCTCACGGACGGGACTTGGACGCCAGGTTTAGCTGGAATAAAACTTGACTAAATCATCTCTATCTCTTTTCCTCGCCCACTCCATTTGATCATTATCTCTTCTTAAATCTTTATAGCTCTAATTTTAACCTTTTTATCATCATTTGAGCACAATGAACATACCTATAACACATGGAAAACATCGCAAAATCAGTAATAAAGTCCAATTAATTATAATTCACGATGAAAACACATAATTTATTCAATATTGCGATTAAGTCCTTAAAAACCTAGTATGCTCAATATTTCCATATAAGGGCCATTTATTATGCAATTAATCCAATTAAGGGGAAAAATACCATAAAATATATCATAATAAAACATAGATTTTCACCCTTAACAACTCCCCACACTTAGCTTTTTGCTCGTCCCGAGCAAAACAAAACAAAAAATTAGGCTCAGAGAAAGGAAAGCAGGCATCTAAACAAGTATAACATATATTCAATAACTTAGGTGTTCACCATCGTGTAAGTGCATAGCCATAGAAAACTTCCACTAAAACCAAACTTGAATAACTCAAAGCAAAACTAGCTAATACCCCCTCGTAGAATAGTAATAAATGACACTCATAAGATGTACCCTACAAACGTGACATATCCCGAAAAGGATGATCGAATATATCTAGGGCCTTTCTGAAATACTCAGAGGATAATCCCTACATCATATCTTTCAGTTTATACTGGGGATAGGATTAACGAAAACTAAGCCTTATATTCAATTTCACAACATATCTTAAGTTGATTGAATTCATTCACTTTAAACACACATTAGGATGAGCTTTTGCCCTCATAGCAGAATAGGACATTTCGAGATAATCCCCTACCTTACTCCAATCATAAGACGACTTTTCACTAAGCGCCGTGAGCTCTTAGTCATCATAGTGGTATAGGACATACGTGGTATACCCTATCGCACTCAAATCATCGACTAGCTTTCGACACACACATAGATTCATTTAACTTTTTCAACTTCTCATTTGACATTAATTACACGGCGTTACTTATCACATTCAAACATCTAGATATTCACGAAGATCTCATACTTGGATCTAAATACAAACTATCATAAATCTCAAGATATATACGTAGCACTAAGCACATGACTTATAAGAAAATCAAAACTACTAATCCAAAACGGGTATAGCTTTATAAAATAGCTCATCGTCACTATGGCTCGTGAAATAAGTGACAGGTGAAACAACTAACTTACGGAACATATGAAATATCGCATAGATGACTATAAAAACAACGAACTTCAAATTGAATTGCCTACTCGGGACAAAACAAAAACAAGGGTGTCGGAAAGTTTTGAAAAATTTACGCTCATTTCGCATAATAAAAACAATCTAACGTACTAAACAAACGTTTACACATATAGCACAAATCGAACTATCCTCCCCACACTTAAAATGCAACATGTCCTCATGTTGTGCGAGGAAGTAAAAGGATAAGAAACTTAGTTGTATCGCGTAGAAACTTGAGATGTTGGTCAGGCCGGAGCATGAAAGAAACAACACTCGCAAAAGCGTCGGAAAAACGCGTCCAAACCGAACTCAACCAAGACTAGATCCGCACTACTCGACAAAACAATGTAATCTCGGGGAAAACGGGCACAATAACGTAATAATGTGAAAGGAATGAATGAAAGAGATAGAACAACAAGCGTCAACCAAAATGATCATAATACCAACGAAAATCGCAATCCAAATATGTGGTGCTAGGCAGCTTACATGAAGCAAGAAAAATAGAAAGTAATGAAATCATAGAAGCATCCAAAAGGAAAGTAGTAATAGTCATTGTACAACCAGATCAAGTCGGATAAAAGAAAGAAATACATCAAGCGAAAAAGCATAAAAATCTCAAGATCACTCGGGCGGAATCGAGCATCGAGACGGAGGAATAACAAGCAGAACCACCGGCAGGGGCATCAACATGAGGAGGATCTCAAGTAGAGTACGACAAACAATGGGCGCCGTCCGTGTAGCTCAGTGCGTAGTAGTAAGCGATGAGCGTGGTCTAATGGGGCTCATCCTCCTCATCGTCAGACGACTCGGGCTTCTCCTCCATCTTGACCACCTCGGCTATCACCCGCTCTATCTCGCTCGGAGAAGACATAATCCATATTACTTGCATTGAATACCCGCCGATCTCTCGGTTGCCGCCCATCAACGATACATTCCAAAACCGACAAAATATTATCTTGGCCATCCCGGATGTCACTCAACATCGCCTCAAACTATGAGCCATACTATGCCGAGTAATCTCGGAAGAAGATAATCCAGAAAGAATCGAGGCTCGAGGTGGTGTCGAAGTGGAACCAGGCTCGATGAACGGAACAAACCTCAAGAACGGAAGGCGACCTCGACTCAACCGTAGACGGAGCTTTCTCTCTCACGAATACCTCTCGGGTTCTTAGGCCTATGATCCCGCTTATACTCCGCACTCCGGCATCCTTGCATATCCGATGAATCAAATGTGGGACAATCAAACTCCGCTTGTAATTTTTCCGATGAACACCAACTCATCATAAATCGCTTGGCCAACATCGACATTTAACTTGAAAACCAAAGCATACAACATTCCAAGGTCGCGCCATGTGAAAGTGTGTCAAATTATTCTTCGGCAATAAGCGACTCCGGATGAAACGGCAATAGACTCTCCAATCCTCAGACCACGCCGTAGTAACAATCTCCTTACGGTCCCCACCCGGTCTGAGCGTCCAAGCAACATCGGGGAAAACTGTCAACCTCAGGTCCTCCAAAGGATCCTGTCCCGAATCCTGCCGTCTCTTAATTTCCTCCTTATAATCCAACCCTTCAAACGCTGCCAACCCATATTTTGCATTAAAACTTGTGGTGAAATGGGAACCTTAACACCTCGAACCAACACCACCCCCGTGTCTAAGTCGGTTTCCGAAAAATTAACGTAAAACTCCCTAACCAACGAATCATTCACCGGGGTAGTCGGGATCTTCATCATTTCCTCCCATTTCCTATCTTCCAACACTTTTACAAAAGAGGGGCCACTTTCGCTTTTCAACACCGCTTCGCTTCAACCAACATGTTTCTCGCAAAGTAATGTTTGGTATAGGCCTCATGTGCTTTAGAGTTGACAAACCGACGAGGCATGGAATAGGCACAAAGTGGTCTCACTTTCTTTCGAGGCGGTTCAGCCCTCGGTTCGGTCTCACTGCCTGCAGTGCATTTGTCTCCACCGTGACGTTCAGCCCTGAAGATCTTTGCACCGTGAGGTACCCCAGGCATCCTAATCAAGGGTTCATCGTCATTAGTTTGGATCCGAAGTAGTCTCGTCCCTCAAATCGTCCCTAACTTCATTGTGAAGCCCAGAGGATGGCTCTCGAATCACTACGCCTATTTGGATCAACTATGGGAGGTCCGATCCTTTACGCTTTTACCTTTCTCCTAGCCACATCCTTACGAACCTCTTCTTCGCAACCACTTCCTTATCAACCATGTTTGAAGCTATTAAGATCAATTCAAACAAGCCCACAACAAAGGTTACCCGTTTAACATCCAAATCGGGATTTCAATTCAACAATGTCAACCCATCCACCACAACCATCATCACCACATCATCACAACACCAAAACAGGAAGAAAAAGCAACAAAATGAGATAAATTTCAAGAAAATGAGCCGACCGAAGATCGAACTCACAAAAGCGTGAAAGAAATCAAGAAAAGTTGCTACAAACTTACCAAAGATGATGAGTAGATGAAGATAATGCTCTGTAGACGTTCAAAACAACCCAAATTGACCTCAAAATCCGATTTTTCTTGAACAAAGTCGGACTCTATAGGTGGCCGATTCTCCAAAAATATGGAATGTTGGGGATTTGGCTTTGAAAATTGATGAGAGGGGTCGGGCGCCCTATAGCACTTGAAATCGCCCAATTTGGTGTTGAATCAAGGGATTTAGGTTGAGAGGAGGGCAAAAGTCGGGTGAGGCGGTTTGAAATTCGAAGGAATGAGGTTTCATGGCATGAGGGGTATATATAGACAGGTGGTGGACTTTCGTCCAACTCGCGGACGGGCGTCTATGTCTGAATCATGATGAATCGGACGGGCGCCCAAAATGCTAGGACGCCGCCCAAAAGCTTGATTTGAATACTGAGATGGAGGGAATTATCCGAACGGGCGTCCATATTTTTAGACGAACGCCTGGTCAAGAAGTCGAATACAGATTGAAAAGCTCGTTTCAGACGGGCGTCCCATATCTTGGACGGGCGTCCCAGAAAATCGAGGCGGATCAAGGCGTCAGATTATCAGACGGGCGGGCCCAGATCCAAGAAAAACACAAAATTGTCCCTTTTTTAAAACTTATCATATAAAACAACTAAACGCGAAACCTTTATTATTGATAATTTAAAATTCAAAAGTACAATACGGAAAATCATGAGAGAATTTGAAAATAAAGCAGATAAAAATAAAGCAAAGGTTGCCTCCCACCAAGCGCTTCCATTTTACGTCGGGGCTCGACGAAAGCAAAACTAACTAATGAAACACTAATCTGCGTGAGATCTCGTCCCAATCCACTAAGCGAATGAGACGTCGAAGCATGTCGATAACGGAGGGAAGTCGTACTCATCCCGCAAACACCAATCCTCACCACTACCTCAACACCTCTAAAATGCTCTTCGACCAAAGACACAAGTGCCAAACCACAAAGATAGGATCATTAAGGATCGTGTAAGGACGCCCTATGGCCTCCTGCAACTCCTCGTCGTGAAATTGCCGCCTCCCGAACAAGGTGGAACAATGATAACGCACGTGATGGTCTTAACTCGAGTGCTAATGTCAAAATCTACATGAAGAACTATAAGTGCCTCCTGGTCCATCATCTCTGTGATCGATCGGGATGCGACTAATGAGTGGGAACTCTCTCGTGGCGAACTCCGTAGAGATCCATATCTAGAAAGCACTCTTGTGGATCGAAACATAGAAGCTTAGTAAAACTAACCAAAATAACATACTAAAGCAAAAAGAACTAAGAAAAACTAAAACAAGATTGGATATACAGGATGCCTCCTAGTGGCGCTTTTGGTTTATGTCGTTAGCTCGACACCATTTAAATTCAGCCTGGGTCAGGCCATTTTACTTTTCTGCCCGCCATTACCTCGTTAAAGTTCTGATTGGGATTGTGGCTGCAGAAACGACACCTAACGCATGGGATTAAAGCTTTGACAGTTTTCCAGATACGTTGAACCTTTCCCATGGTCGACTTTCTCCTTTGTAGATTTCTCTGCTGACGTTTGAGTTGTTGCTCCCTCGCGTATTCCTCCATATCCCAACTACCGACTAGAACTTCTTGTGATAGACCACTCTGCTTATCCCCGTAAAGCAGATTGGGTGAAACCTCGTCAGAGTCTCCGACCTCATTAACACCACATCCAAGGATATCGAGAAATTTAACAATCAAAGGCTTGCCTGTAGGTTCTCCAATGTAGTGTTTGCACCTCTGACCATTAACTCGAAACGGCGGTGATCTTTATAACCGAGTAGTTCTAGAACGCCTCCGGGAATGATTTTGAGAATCGTAAAGGGCCCGGACCATCGTGTCCTCGACTTCCAGTAAAACAAATGTAATCTGGAATTATAAAGAAGAACTTGTTCCCTACTTGAAATTCTCTTTTCTTAATTTTTTGCGTCATGGAGAGTTTCATCTTATTCTTGCTTATCCTGGCGCTTTCAGAAGCTTTGAGTCGGAACTCGTCTAACTCATGCAATTTGCTGCAATGATGTTTTCCACAAGTTTGGGAATCAAAGTTAAGAAACTTCGTCGCCTAATAGGCCCTATGCTCTAACTCAACTGGCAGATGACATGGCTTGCCGTGAAACCATCGATATGGAGATGTACCCATAGGGTTTTATAGGCGATCTATACGCCCATAGTGCATCATCCAATTTCAAACTCAGTCCTTTCTATGACTATTTCTTTGTCTTTTCCAGATTTGCTTGATGCTTTGGTTGCTTCGCTCAACCTGACCGCTAGTCATCGGATGGTATGGTGTGCCGGTCTTATGGCGAACACCATACTTTTCAAGGACTTTCTCTAGAGGTCGGTTGCAGAAATGCGTTCCTTCATCACTGATCAAGGCTCGAGGACATCCAAATCTCACAAAGATGTTCTTCTTCAGAAATTTCATGACCGTTTTATGATCATTGTGAGGAGTGGCCACTGCCTCCACCCATTTCGAAACATAGTCAACGCAGACTAAGATGTATTTGTTGCCACACGATGATGGGAAAGGTCCCATAAAATCGATGCCCCATACATCAAAGACCTCGCACTCTAAGATGGGTTTTAAAGGCATGTCAAACGCCTTGTCGAGTTCGGTTCTTTGACACCTATCGCAAGCTTTACAGAAGGCTTCTGTATCCTTAAAGATTGTAGGCCAATAGAAACCGGACTGGAAGATCTTCGCAACCGTTTTCCAAGGACCAAAGTGACCACCTGTGGGTCCACTATGGCATTGCTCGATAATCTCTTGTTGCTCAGATTCAGGAACGCATCTCCTAAGCAAACCATCTTTGCAGATCTTGAACAGATAAGGTTCATCCCAAACGAAATATTTCATATCAGAGAAGAACTTCTTCTTCTCCTGATACGACATCTCGGGGTCAAGGTAACGGGCATGAAGGTAATTCACAATGGACGAATACCATGGAACATCAGGAGAGCGGCCATCGATCAACATGATGTTTTCTAGAGGAAAGTAAAGATCTATATCTTCAGGATCACCCCTTTCCTCACTTATCATCCTAGAGACATGATCCGCCACTACGTTCTCACTGCCCTTCTTATCTTTGATTTGAACGTCAAACTCTTGGAGGTCAAGATCCAACGCAGCGAAGCGCGGTTTAGCTTCCTTTTGGTCATGAGATAACGCAGGCGGCGTGATCACCCACACAATCACTTGAGCACCTAGCAAGTAACTCACGAAACTTATCCATAGCAAAGACTACGGCTAATAATTCCTTTTCGGTGGTTGTGTAGTTAACTTGAGAAGGATTGATGTGTGATCGGCATAATAGATAGGTCTGGAACTTTCCATTAAGCTTTTGCCCTAAGACTGCACCAACAGCATAGTTGGATGCATCGCACATAAGCTCAAAGGGCAGGTTCCAGTCAGGTGAAATAAGAATTGGAGCGGATATTAACCGATTCTTGAGCTCCTCAAACGCTTGCTTGCGTTTTCATCGAAATTGAACTCAACGTCTTCCTTGAGCAGAGTAGATAGGGGCTTGGCTACTTTGGAAAAATCTTGGATGAATCTCTATAGAAACCAACATGTCCGAGGAAACCTCGACTTGGCGTACATTCTTAGGATAACTCATCTTCTCAATGGCTTCTACCTTGGCCCTATCTACTTTTATACCTTTGGCGGACACTTTGTGGCCAAGAACTATCCCTTCATCGACCATAAAATGGCATTTTTCCCAATTGAGTACTAAGTCCTTTTCCACACATCTAGACAACACTGATCAAGATTATTGAGGCAAATCATCAAAGGATTGACCGAAACCGAAAAATCGCCCATAAAAATCTCCATGCACTTTTCAACTAGCCGTCAAAGATTGCCATCATACACCTTTGAAAGGTGGCGGGCGTCTGAGAGACCAAATGGCATCCGCGCCTGCAGGCGAATGTCCCATAGGGCAAGTGAAAGTGGTCTTCTCTTGGTCAACAGGATCGATGGGTATTCGGAAGTATCCCGAATATCCATCCAGGAAATAGTAGAATCGTGCCCGCCCGGCGACGCCAAGCATCCGGGTCTATGAATGGAAGGGAAAATGATCTTTCGGTGTGACCTCATTGAGTTTTCTATAGTCAATCTGAGACCACAGAGCCTGTAACGAGCCTCAATGCTATCTCTCTCCCTTCTCATTTTTCTCAATCGTAATTCCACCTTTTTTGGGAACTACCCGAGTTGGGGATACCCACTCACTGCTGCAATGGCGTATATGATACCCATATCTAGAAGCTTGATAATTTCCTTCTTGACTACCTCTTGCATGTGAGGGTTGAGTCTTCTCTGAGGTCAGTCTAACTCGTTTTGCACCCTCCTCTCGTCTTGATTTTGTGCATCTGAGATGTCGGGAGATATCCTCGGATATCTCCCACCGCCATCCAAAGGCTTTTGCATTTTTGCACAAGACGTTTAATGATTTAAGCTCTTCTATACGAGATAGCTTGGCAGAGATGATCAAAGGAAGCTTGTCACCTTCTCTTAAAAACACATACTTAAGATGTTTAGCAACGGCTTGCACCAAATCTACGGGAGGATCCTCAGACTTGATTTAAGATCACCACTCTTCAACTCAACATCGCCGAGCTTACTCGGTGGTCCCCTCGCCAAGGCTTCTTCTCTTAGCTCATCCTCAAATTCACCGCTAATCGATCTAGATTGACCACACCATGATTATTCAGATTATCAATCAATCGCTCATATTTCGCTTCTACTGCCCAAGACTTGCGTATCCATGGAGTCATTGAAGTCATCGACGCGTCTCTCTCGATGGAACAACCGGTTGGAGATCCGGAAGGTACATTGATAGATTTAGAAACACTATAACTCACCTCACGGTCACCAACTCGAATGGTCACGTGCCCACCATCACAATCGATAAGGGCTCTAAATTGTAGAGATAGGAAGGGTCTTCCAAGAATCAAGGGGACATTTTCACTTTCTCAATATCTAAAGCGTGATCGATCAACCGGAAAGGTAAACCTATCTATTTGAACTAATACGTCCCTTAGGATTCCTGAAGCTTTCTTAGAAGATCTATCAGCGAACTGCAGATTCATGGTCGTGGGTTCTAGAAGACTTTGTAAACCCAGCTGCTTGCACACAGATAATGGCATCAAGCTGATAGATGCACCCAGGTCACATAAGGAATTTGGGAAGACTAGTCCTCCCATCTGCAATGTGAGCACAAATTTTCCTGGATCGCTCCTCTTGATTGGTAAGCTTTCATAATTGACCAGAGAACACTCCTTACCAACTGCTTGATCCATTCCGGCTAACTTCTTCTTGGAAGATACAACATCCTTGATGAACTTTGTATACTTAGGCATCTCGACCAAGACCTCGGATAATGGCAGATTTACCTGAGTATTTTTCAGAAGGTTTAGCACCTTCTCGTACTTTTTGTCTTCAACCAATGGAATGTTGCTCTTCCTTGGTGGAAACGGAAGCTTCTTCAGATCACTCTCGGAAAAGACTTTCTTTGAGGATGCGCTGATAGCTTTGTCTTCCAAATCCCTTCCACCGAACCGTCTTTTCAGAAGCTTTCGTAGTCAGGGGATCAGCCACCTGACTTTCTTTCCCTTTTTCAGTCCTCAAGGGATCAGCCACTTGAGGATTTCCTACCTTTTCACCTATCGTGGATCACCACTGAGTACTTGCTTGCGGCCAAGGGGACGATGGGTGTTAACTCCTCCCGCCTTATCAATGGCGAGGAGGGGCTAGTGGTTTCCACGAAAGCCAGGGGACCAATCACGGTGTGTACCGCTTAAACTCATTGTCTTGGCTTCCTCTTGTCCATAGTGCATGGTTGGTACGAGGTCGAAGACATTGGTCGCCGCTTAAATCGGCTGAGCAACATGACCGCCTTAGATTTTTCTCGGTAAAACCGGGCAAATGCCCGGGGTCTTGATGCTCGCTTCACCAGATTGCCCTATCTGTCTTTCAAGGTTCTTATTGGTACTCATCAGAGTCTGAATGTTCTTGTTTTGCTCCTCTTTGAATGAGTTCCATTCACCTTGAGGTCATTGGAATTCGAGGGCCTTGAGAATTGGAGAAATTTTGATTTTGTGGTCGGTGGGCGATTCTCGATAATTGGAATTGGAAATGGAGGCCAATTTGATTAAACCTTTGTGTTTGATTGGAAAAATTAGAGTTTTGGTTCGAACCAAAACCAGGGTTTCTATTGAAGTTCGGGTTAGAATTAAAGTTCGAGTTTGGATTCTGATTGAAACTCGGATTCTGGCCGAAGCCCTGATTTTGAGCATTATTCTGGCCAGAGAATTGGTTATTGAACCTAGGATTAGACTGGCCAGAAAAAGCATTCACTTCCGCGTTTTGTCCAATCATGGGACAGAAACGAGCAGTGTGCCCCGGATCATCACATACTTGGCATGTGATTGGATTATACTGTCCATTATTATGAACAGCGTTGACTTGATGAGCAGCGGGGGGTTGAAATTGACACTGGCTGAACACGTGGCCAGGTTGACAACAATTGTCGCAATACAGGACCTGAGAGTTCTGTGGAAACGAAAGAGTCTGATTACTCGGATTAGGAACATTTTGAGACGTTGTCACTTGAGAGTTAGCCATTTGCTTTTGCAACATGGCAATCAGATTCTGCATAGTCACTTCCTCGACCTTGGGAGGAGGAGGAGGTGCCTGAATAGCTTGATAGGATGGGGCATAGTTGTATTTGGCTATGTCTTCGAACAATGCCCATCCTTCGTCTGGAGTCTTCTTCAAAAATGCCCCGCCAGATGAACTATTGACCATGCCCTTAGTGAGCTCGGTCAATCCGCTAAAGAATGTATGGACTTGCCTTTGCATCGGCAAGCCATGGTGGGGACATTTTCGGAGGAGGACTTGAACCTTTCCCGCAATCAAAGAAAGATTCATTTCCTGCTTTGATGGAATGTGAAGATTTCGTTCAAACAACTGGGCCGTCTTTGATGGAGGGAAATATTGACTCAAAATTCTCTTTCAAGTCCGGCCCAGGTCGTAATGGATTCGAGGGAGAGAGTGATACCACTCTCAAAAGTGCTTCCCCCGCAAGGAAAATGGGAAAAGTTTGAGCTTGATTGCGTCCTCACTTACACCTTGGATACGGGTAGTACCGCATATGTGCGAGAAATGTGTGTAGGTGAGTGTGGGGTTCTCGATTGATAGCCGTGAAAAATCGATGCATCTTTGCATCATCTCGAATAAGTCCTGGCTTAAGCTCGAAAGTTTGAGCGAGAACATTTGGCATAACAATCGCGGGGTTGATGGTGATCGTGCCAGGCATGGCATAGTCGCCAACGTCCGTCTATCTTCCGCCGCCATTATTACTATTCTTTCGATTTCTCACGAAAGATAATGCTCAAATTCTTGATCTAGAGCGTTTCCTTCGTCGAACCGAAGTTTCCGCCTATTGGGTCGGACTATGGTCCGCTTGGGGTCAGGGGAGTAGATTAGTGGTCCCTTCTGACTACGAGTTTGCATACACCGAGATCCAAGATCAAGTTATTGAGCAAGAAAGAAAGAAGGAGAGAAAGAGAACTATAAACTAAGAAACTAACGACTTAAACTAAAGACTTATAATCTAATCTAAGATCAAAACCTAGGGAAAAGAAAAAGAAAAGAAGAAGTTGATAGAAGGAAAAGAGGAACGGACGGACGCCCAAAATTGTGGACGAAAGCGTCTCACCGATTTCGAGATGAGCGGGCGCCCGAAGTGTGAACGCCGCCTGCATTCGTCGTAATCGATTCAGATTGATGACGTTTCAGAGGACGGGCGTCCAGTAAACTAAACGCTCGTCCGACTGAAGCAAGAACTGGACGGGCGTCTGGTAGTACGGACGCCGTCCAGCGCGTAAACGGATAGGAAAAAGTAATGAAAGTTGGATGGCTTCACAATGCTCGTTTGATTGAAGCTCAGCCTCTAAAGCATCCTTGAATAGCTTGAATTGTTGAAGTAAATTGCATAAACTAAACTAATTTTATCTAGAAATTTAAGAACATAAAACTGGGAAAAAACTGAGTAAAAACGCAGCCTATAGCCGCCCCTAGGGTTTAGGGTTCGAGAATTGTAGAATTGGTATCTCAATGTGTGAAAATAGGCAAGTATTTATAGAGATTTGAGGCGGTTTCACTAAGTCGGCAATCCGGACGCTCGTTCAGTTAAGTAGACGCTCGTCCAGGTGTTCTGAACTCCAACGCAGACGTTCGTTTGGATAGCGTCCAAACTCTCTGATCTTCTTTTTGCACTTTGGACGCTCGTTTGATTGTTCTGGACGTTCGTTCAGTAAGTTCATGATGCCTCAATATTGAATTCTTCCTCTAGACGCCCGTTTGGATTATCAGACGCCCGTCCACTCCTGGACGGGACTTGGGACGCTTGCTTTATTTGGAATAAAACTTGACTAAATCATCTCTATCTCTTTTCTGTCCACTCCATTTGATCATTATCTCTTCTTAAATCTTTATAGCTCGAATTTTAACCACTTTTTGATCATCATTTGAGCACAATGAACATACCTATAACACATGGAAAACATCGCAAAAGCGTAATAAAGTCCAATTAATTATAATTCACGATGAAAACACATAATTTATTCAATATTGCGATTAAGTCCTTAAAAACCTAGTATGCTCAATATTTCCATATAAGGGCCATTTATTATGCAATTAATCCAATTAAGGGGGAAAAATACCATAAAATATATCATAATAAAACATAGATTTTCACCCTTAACACTTAGCATTCATCTTTTCTGTGATTTTGTTCATGTCTAGCAGTAGTAGCGCCACTGAATCAGATAGGGGTAGTGAAACGCCCGTTCATAGCCAATCTCCGGCACCTGTTAATTCCGATCCCCTTCTCCGGGGAGACTCCGTGAACTCGCCGCTTTCCTCCTCCGCGTCCCTATCCAAACCTAAAAACTAGTAACTAGGATGGATGGAAAGGGATCAAAAGGATGTCTGAGTACACTTTCTCCAGAGGATATTGTTGAAATCTGCAGGAAGTATAATATCGTTTATCCTCCGTTCGAGTCTCGACTCCCTTCTGGCAATCACATGTTTGCTGATGAGCCCCCAGAGGGATTTTGTGCTGTCTACGAGAATCAACTTGCGAGCGGACTAAGGTTTCCCCTCTGCCCGGCCATCCTCGCGATTCTGCACCACTATGAGATTAGCGTTTCCCAACTTGCCCCGAATGGCGTCAGAACTCTGATGGGGTTCCTCATAGCATGTCGAGTGGCTCAAGTCTGTTTTTCAGTACCCGTGTTTCGATACTACTACAAGATTGCTGCTACACCCGACAAGTTATGGTATTCCTTCCAGAGGAGAGCAAATCGTCATGAGTTTATAACGAAGGGGCCTTCTTCTCACGGGGAGTGGAAGCCTCGATTTTTCTTTCTCCGTCACGGCCTAGATAGCCCCTACATTGGTCAGTGGAGGTCGAGAGAAGGGAAACAAGACAAGCTTGGGAAGGAACCGGCTCCTCACGAGGCTCGACTCTTGAGTGGACACAACTCGAGGTGTGTACTCGAGACTGAGTCTCTCAGATCACTGGCCCACTTGGAGGAAGTCGGGCCAATGCCATACGTAGGACTTAATGTCCCCGATCACGAGAATCGTAGGATGTTTACTTGCTTTTACATACTGGTTATTTGTTGAGTTGATAATTTGTTGTTTGTCGATCAAAACTAACTTGTCCTTTTTCCATATTGCAGTGGGCAAGTTCTCCAAGGTCACCAACCCCAAGCGCATCCCTGAGTCGACGGTCATAGCTGCTCCACCTCTCGAGGGTCAGGCCACTCCCGACTTGCCAGTGGCTGAGACCAGGTTGCCTTCTTCTTCCCGAGAGGGGGGTGCTCTTCAACCTGAAACAAACCCTGCTGCCATCGAACCGTCTGCCGTGGCTGGATCGACCGAGCTACCTCCGACCGCTGGTAGCTTAGCTATTCGATTTGGTTCTCTTCGGGACGAAGAGCGAAGAGAGCTTGTCGATTTGACTCGAATGTCGAGATTAACGTCGAGGAGAGCGGCGACGACGGACAAAAAAGGCCAAAGCTGTTGCCGAGATGGTGAAGAGCAGCTCCAGAGGCGAAAAGGAAGAAAGTTGTTGAGACCTCTACCGAGTCGAGGGATCGGTGTGGGACTGGTCTTCGGCGACTTCTACGCTGGTGTAGATGGCGAGGGACCGCCTCTCATGTGCCGGAAGTTGAATCGCCTCGTAAGTCGATCCTTCTTCTTATATTAGCTTTCCTCGAGGCCTATGCCTTGTCCATTTTTTGATATACTCTTTATGTTTTTGTAGAATACCCTTGTTGGTCGGGAGGCTGCCCGACGGCTAGCCAAGACTGGAGAGTCGACGGACGAAATCAAGAAGGAGAATGGCAGGCTGCTCCAAGACAATGTCGCAAAAAGTCTTTGCCTCTCTGCTCGTTGAAAAACAATATAATTCGTTGAAGCGCGAGTCGGTCGCCGAGTGCCAAAAATTGCAAGATAAACTGGCGGTGGCTGAGGCAAATCTGATAACTGCCGAGAAGGAGCTGACTCGGCTGCGGGCTGAGAGACAAGATCAGGATAGGGAGCTACTCAAGGTGACCCATGAATTCGAGAAGGTTCAGGCATGGTACAAGGCTTCCCTGGAGGACGTGGCAAAAGCTCGACAGGGCCGAGATGCGCTTCAAGTTGAATTGGACCAAGCGCGCGCGCATCTCGAGACTGTTTCGACCGATACGATCATGGAGTATCGTAAGTCGAGAAACCTTGAAGACGACCTGGAAGTGATCATGCGTGCCTCAATGATGGGCGGATACACACTGGCCGTCGATCAGGTGAAGGCCGTTGTCTCAGGATTCGACGTCTCATCCCTCGAGACGCCTATGTTTTACAATCCGGACTCGGAGAAGCTTTATGATCGATACTTCGAAGAGTTTCAGTGAGGAGAGTCTCTGGCCATCAAATATGGCGCCTCTAGTTCTGCCCCTGCTGCTGACCCAACCGCCATCGATCCGACCTCTGCTAATTCTGAGCCGACCCCCGAAGCTGACCCCTGATCGTTGTCTTTATAATTCATCTTTTGCTATTTGAACTTGAACTTTGTAACTATATTATTTTGAATCGACTTGGGCGGGTCTTTTTGACCTGGCGTCATTCTGTAATGATTTTGTCTTGGGTTTGACTTGCTTTTGCAATTTGATTTTTCCTTTTTCTCTTATTGCCTTGCTTGTCTTGATGTTTCATAGTCTTTTGCTTGTCGAGCCTTTGGCTCTGTTTGCTACTTGCTGCTCGTTCTATTGATTTGTGTTGATGTTGCCCCCCAAGTGTATTATGAACCTTTGGTTCTTATTGCATTTGAGATCGACCTGCTTGCCTTAGTCTTTTGCCCCTTGGGCTAATCTGACCTTAGGCTGAGCATTTTAACGTGAACTGTCCCTGGTCTTTAGTCTGTTTTGCCTCTTAGGATTTTTCGACCATCGACTGGAACAGGTGGCCCGACTATGCGAACCGTCCTTTGTCTAGGCCTTTTTCGCCATTCGGACTCATTCGGCTTTCGACTGGGACAGGTGGCCCGACTATGCGAACCGTCCTTTGTCTGGGCTTTTTTCGCCACTCGGGCTCATTCGGCTTTCGACTGGGACAGGTGGCCCGACCATGCGAACCGTCTCTATGCCTTTACATTTGTTGCCCATTAGGCTCACTTTGCTTTTGGCTTTACTGAGATTTCCGACTGCGGATTTCTCTCTTGGTCGCATTTGTATTGCCTTAACATTTTATACCACGTTGGAATTGTACTGTTTTGGCTATAAGCCCTATCAAACAAAGAAAACACCTCGAGAAAACCCAAGTTTATTAGAATACTCATAAAATTGTCTCATGGACTTATTACAAGATTTAAAAGCTGAAAGGTAAACAAGTTCATCAAAGTAAAGCTTATCTCAAACATAATACTTCCTCATTGTTGGCGTGCCAATGTCGAGGAACCGTGGTTCCATCTGCCGCCTTGATTGATAGGACCCTTTGGGATGAACCTTCAAAATCTGATATGGGCCTTCCCATTCGGTGTCAACTTTCCGGTCGCCTCTTGTCGACTTGCTTCATTTTTCTTAGAACCGGATCGCCGACTTTGAAGTATCTCGTGCCTTACCTTCGAGTTGTAATATCTTGAGAGATCTTTCGCTTATACCTTGCCATTCTGGCCGAGGCTATCTCTCTTCGTTCCTCGACATTGTCCCTTTCCGCCGGAGTTCGGGATCGTTTGTCTCAATATTGTAGGCCGTAACTCGAGGGAGGGAACTCCGATCTCTGCGGGTATCACCGCCGCACCCATACACTAAAGAAAAGGGGTTTCCTCGTCGATGAATTAGAGTCATCTGTATGACCATAGGATGCTCGGAAGTCGAATTGCCCAATCTCGACCTTCTACCTCTAGTCTCTTTTTTAAACCCGACTTGATCAGTCGATTAGTTTGCTCAACTTGACCGCTTGTCTGTGGATGAGCTACCGAGGTGAATCATTTGGTCGATATGGTATTCATTCGCACCATTCTCTAACTTTTCGATCTTGAACCGGGTACCATTATCCGAGATCGAGCCTTCGAATTCGCACTGCACAAAATGTCGACCCACAAGAACTTTTTGATGGTTGCACTCACGATGTCGGGTATAGCCTTAGCCGACCCATTTCGTGAAGTAATCTACAGCCACAACCATATATTTGTGGTTTCCCGGGGCTCGAGGTAGAGGTCCAACGATATCGACTCCCCACTGATCAAACGGCCATGCTGACGAGATGACGTTCATATCTTGCGCTTGTTGATGAGAAATATTATCATGAATCTGACAAGCGTTGCATTTCTGGACAAGATTATTTGCATCTCGTTGCATCGACGGCCAAAAATACCCAGCTAACTTGCATTTTCGAGCTAGCATTCTAGCCCCGCAGTGATTCCCACATGCTCCTCTATGAATTTCTTCTAAGAGATACTCGCTTTCAGTTTCAGAGACACATCTTAACCATGGACTTACAAAAGATTTCCGATAGAGGATGTCGTCGAAGAACGCATATCGAGTGGACTGGAGTCGAACTTTTCTAGATTGCACCTTATCAGATGGTAATATTCCGTCTTTGAGGTAAAGAGCGATCGAGTCCATCCACGTGGCTTGCTGAGTAATCGGCTGGGCCTCCGTCTCGATGTAACTCCTATCGGTCAGTAACTCGACTAGAACCTTTTTACTTGACATGAAGTTTGATGCCAACTTGGAGAGCGATCGGCTCTTTTGTTCGACCGGGGACTTGCTCGAAGTGAACTGTTTTGAATTTTGGTATGAGGCTTTGGACAACTGCTAAGTAATTCTTCATGGTTTCCTCCTTAGCCTCATATTCCCCTTTCACATGGTTCACTACCAACTGCGAGTCGCTATACACCAACAAGTCTTCGACACCCAGTTTCAGAGCGAGCTTTAATCCAGTAATCATAGCCTCGTACTCGGCCTCGTTGTTCATTGCTTTGAAGTCAAATCGAAGGGCGTATGGGAATTCCTCGCCTTTCGGGCTTACCAGAAGGAGCCCCGCTCCTGCCCCCTCCTTACTCGATGCTCCATCGACTTGGAGAGTCCATTTTTCCTCTGGGCTTTGCTTTTCTTGATCGAGTTGGACGGAGATCCCTTCAGCTAAAAAATCCGCTAAGGCCTGTGCTTTTATCGTAGTTCGAGGGACGAACTCGATATCATACTGGGCCATCTCTATTACCCATTTCGCCAATCGTCCTGAGGTGTCGGGCTTTGCCAAAATCTGCTTTAGTGGTTGGTCGGTGACTACCACAATAGGATGAGCTTGAAAATATGGCCTTAGCTTCCTCGAGGCGTGAACCAGGCATAATGCTAACTTCTCAGCTGGTGAGTATCGGATCTCGGGGCCATATAGTGCTTTACTAACAAAGTATACCGCACTGGCCATGTACCCCTTCTCGTATCAAAGACCGCACTCACCGCTTCCTCGCTTTGACACCGCCAAATAAACCAACAACTTTTCCTTCTCGAGGGAGGTGAGGTAGGTAACTCGATAAATAAGCTTTCAACTCTTCAAAGGTGTCGACATTCATCATCCCAATGAAAAGGACTGGCCTTTCGGAGTATCTTGAAAAATGGTAGCGCACGCTGTGCGGATCTCGATAGAAATCTGTTGAGAGCTGCCATTCGACCCGTGAGCCTTTGTACTTCCTTGATATTTCATGGTGCGGGCATGTTCTTCAATGTATCAATTTTATCCGGGTTTGCTCGAATCCCGTCCTTCGAAATCATATAGCCTAAGAACTTACCCGACCTAACTCCAAAAGTGCACTTCTTCGGGTTTAGCCTCATCTGTGTTTCTCTCAACACTTCGAAAACCTCTCGAGCATCAACCAGGTATTGTCTCATAGATCGACTCTTGATAAGCAGGTCATCTACATAAACTTCCATACATCAACCAATTTGTTTTGCAAATATCTTATTGACTGCCCTCTGGTATGTTGCCCCAGCATTCTTTAATCCGAATGGCATGGTCACATAGCAGAAGGTGCTGAATTCTGTGATGAACGATGTTTTTTCCGCATCTCGAGGATCCATTAAAATCGATGGTATCCTTTATATGCATCTAAGAAACCAAAACTTCAAAATCAATGGTTGAATCTACTAACTCTGTTGATTTTGGGCAATGATATCTGAGTCTTTTGGGCACGCTTTGTTAAGATTTGTAAAGTCCACACACATGCGCCAACTACCGTCAGGCTTCTTGACTAAAACCGGGTTAGCTAGCCATTCGGATATAATACCTCTTTCACTATCTTCGCTAAAGCGACTTGCGGACTTCCAACTCGATGGCCAAAGTCGATCCAACGCAAAATTCCTCTTCTTCTGCTTGACTGGCTTTTTAGCCTGGTCAATCTCTAGCTTATGAACCGCGATGTCGGTGGACAGTCCCGGCATGTCGGTGGCTTTCCAGGCAAAGATGTCCCTGAACTCGATTAAAAGCTCGACCAAGATCGGTTTTCTTTCTCTGGGATCCAAATCCCGACTTGCACACACTGATCGTCCTCTCCTTCCCAGAGTTGGACGTTTTCGACTGCGTCACTGGAGATCCAACTCTTCTCCTCCTCTTCGTCTGGAATCAGTTCCTCAACTAAGACTTGTTGAACCGCCATCTTCCCATTCATGACAACAGAGTTACAACTCCGAGCGACTTCAACGTCTCCTTTTACTTCGTGGGAACCGTTTCTGGTGGGAAACTTCATACTATTATCAAAAGTCGATATGATAGCACGCAAGTCGAAGAGCGCAGGTCGCCCTAGAATAACATTGTACGCAGAGGGAGCCTTGACCACCACATAGCTTAATTCAAGTGTCCTTCCTTTCTCGCCATCTCCAATCGCCGTGAGTAACTTTATCGAGCCCATGGGATGGATCGCTTGCCTGTGAATCGAGCAGGGAGACGCTATGGGGCTAGATCCTTCTCTTTCAACATCATCGCTTGAAACGCCGAGTAGTACAAGATATTTCTGAAGACTCCCGTTATCGATCTGGACTCTCGATACACGGGCTCGGCTAATCGCGCCTCAATAACTAATCCTTCGCTATGACTCCGCGACTTGGGGATATCATCTCGAGGGCCATATCCGACTTCTGTCGTGAATCTGAGCTGCTTGCGCTCTCTCGAGCTACTAGCTGGCTCGTCGCTGGTCTGGTCTTTATCACTCTCACCAGGACCGAAGATTGTATTGACATAGTTAACTGGTCGATTATCTTCATATCTATCTCGACCAAAATTATCTCTGTTGTTTCCTTCCCGACCTGGGGATCGATTCCTCTGAGGTGACCGATCCCTTCGTCTCTGGGCATCTCGACCTCGGTTCCTGTCTTGATCGGAGTTTTTCCTCTTAAATTCTCCACGCCCCCTGGGCCCATCATACCGAGATCTGTCAACAACTTCGTCTAGCTTTCCTTCCTGAATGCAGACGTCGATATCTCTCTTCAGGTCGATACAATCCTCTGTTGTATGGCCTATATCTTCGTGAAAATCACAGTATTTGCTCGCATTCCTCTTTTCTCGAGGTTTCTTCAACGGTGGCGGTTTCCTCGCCAAGTTTTTTGAAAGCATAATCGACAACACCTCGGATCGAGGTCGATTGAGCGGGATAAAGTCCTTATCATGTGAGGTCCCTTCTTGCCCCCACGGTGCGAGGTGGGACGTGTCGATCTGATCCCAAATCGATGGCTTACTTTCGACATCCGCCTCCTGGATTGACCCGATTCGGACCTCGATTGTCCTTCTTGGATCCATCCGGCCAGATTAGGTGTGCCTTCATGACCGCTCTTCCCTTTGAGAATCGATGCACTATATTAACACACTCGTCCATGGTATGGGAACATCCTGCTCAACTTTGTGTATAACTTAGTGTTACGCATTTCTACAAGCGAAGTGATCGGAAGTCGATCATCGGTGTCCTTGACTTGCAAAGCCTCAAGATTAAACCTCTTCAAATATTCCATTCTTTGTTTCGCCCTTATCGCCTCACATTCATGAGGTGCGTGGCACTCAGATGAAACTTCTTGTTCACTATAAAGCGATCTCGAATTTTCGGCGAGCATGGCGGGCGGAGATCGACCTGGTCGTAGCTTCAGTAAACCATTCTCTTGCTCGACCTACGAGTAGCGTCTCAAACGCCTCGACATCGCATCTCATCGGGGCTCCATCCAACCTCATCCGAGATAGATACACTGGAGATGGTCCTCCGGGTCGGTGGTGCCATCATAAGGTTCTATCTTTGGTATCTTAAACCCCTTGGGTTTAGGAAAGCTCTCGATCTCCTTAGTGAAGGAGACTCGAGCCACAAATAAACCTCGGTTCTTCCCTAGGATAACATTCAGTTCCTCTCTGACACTATCATCATCCCCTCGCTGATGTTTTTGCTGGATCTCACGTCTCTTTCTCTCCACCGAACTAGAGGATGCACTGATTTCATCTCCAAAGGCCTGCTTAGGTTTTTCTGCTGTATCTTTCAAACCGCCGTCTGGGACGACGCGTCTTTCGCCGCCCGGCTGCCGCTGCAAGGCGTCTTTCGACGACCGCCGAGTGCCTGTTTTTGCGCCATGACAGCCTCTGCAATAATCCTGGACATTAACTCCAGGTCCGCCCCTGCTAATTGATCTACAAGCGCCCTGTGTTCTGGAGCAAGGCCTTGCTTTTCCTGCTGGAGGACGGGACCTTGTTTGTCCTGCTGAGGATCTTCAACGACAAGATCCAAGATTTTATCTTTCTCCCCTTGCATGACGAGATCTAACTGCTCGTTTACCTGCGAGCTTTGATCTGCAGCTTTGGATGCTGTTTTCTTGGGAGGCATCGTGTTTTTCGCGTATTCAATCAATAGAAGGGCCCTCCTTCTAGCGCCAATGACGATGACAAATTAAGTCACCTTAATTATCCGGGCCCCAAGATGAATCTAGTGATGAATACACAAACCCTAATGCCCAAATTGAGTGAGGTGGTGGATTTTTATGTGTGCGGCTGAGTCTAAGACTGTATCTTAGATTGCCTACGTATCCTGTTATGTTCCAGGAATCAAGCCTTACGTAGTTCCTGGATTGGGGTATATATAATGACAATACTTGCCTAAACCCTAAGGTTAAGTCGGCTTGTGTTATTGTCACCTTTACCCTTAAATGGGCCTTGACCCTTGTCCAAGCTATCGCTATTAATGGGCTTGGACAGCTGGTGTGGACCCTGTCCTCGAGTCGATACTTCCGTCCTGCGGTGATCGACTCTAGACTCGCTGTCCTACACCACTAGCTGGTGTGGACTCTGTCCTTATGGACTTGTCGTCTCGCACTGCTCGGTAGTCGATAGTCGTAGCCTGGCTTTTATATGATGGCCTTGGCCTCGAGCCTGGGCATCGACATGAATACCTTGGTGTTATTTCATAGTGTGATGACCAACCGATAGACGACACGTGGAGGGAGTGAAACCCTGTATCGTCACAATCATACAAAAATATGTCTTGTAACAACAGTCAAAAATCAACTCTTGAATACACATCTCCTAACCTTAGTTTCTTTTCTCCCTGATGTCTTGTAACAACTAACAAAAATCAACTCTTGAATACACATCTCCTAACCTTAATTTCTTTTCTCCCTGATTTCTTGCAGAATACTTGGTCATTAATGTTTCTCTTAAAATTCATATAAAGTGAGGACAATCTTTTATTAACTTAGTTGATAGAATTTATCAACCTAAGTGATGATGCTAAATAATGCATCACCGGATTATCTGGGCCACATGTTAATTTAAGGGTGAGTCAAAAAAGAATATGCGCAGCTCGAACTGTAATAAAAGATGGTGTTTTTGGTGTTTTATGGCCGAGTCCAAGAATGTATCTTGGATTGCCTACGTATCTTGTATAATGTCCAGGAATCAAGTCTTACGTAGTTCATGGAATTTATGTATTTATAAACACGTATCCTTCTTCTTCCGCCCTAAACTAGCAAGGCGGTTTGGTCTATTGACATAAATCTGGCTTTAATGGCGCTCGCATTTCTTGCCAAGTATCCTGGTGGATGGTGGGCCTAGGGATCTGGGCTGGAGGCCCTGGGATCGACTCGATTAACACCGACATGGGTGATCGAAGTGGGACACTTGCAGAATCTGCCGGTTCTTTGCGGTCTTCACCAGACGCGTCTCGTATTCGATCCGATGTGGATAATTAACATGACTTTTCCACACGCCAAATTTGACCAATCGATTTATTCCACGCGTGGAGGATGAAATCAGATCGTCACTAAACATTGCTAAGGAAAGCACACAAAAAATTCGACGACTAGACTTTAGCCTCAAAAAATTCCAGGGCCGGCTTTGGAAATACTCGATAAAAACTCATTTACATTCAAATGCTCGATTCAACTCATTAATTTTGATAAATTATTCGAGTTCAACACAAAATTGAGTAAATAATATTCAAACAAATATTGCTCAACCGAATTCAACTACTCGTGATCAACTCGACTCGCTTTTACATCCCGCTAGGTAAAAGTCAATAATCAATTCACCGACCAGTGGAGTCCACAACTTGATTTCTCCGGTCTAGTCCACTGCAGGTATCTGACAGGCGCAATATTCAGCACCCACCGCCACCGTTTCTCATTACTTTTTTATAAATAAATCAACGCTCTCGATCTCACATGGTCCCACATTAACCAAATTCGACGGTCCAGATTTCATTTTTAGCATATCGAGGTCCACCAACCGATGTCCTTATCATGTACCGAGACGCATTTTATTCAGGACGAGACGTAGCTACTCGATTCAGCTAAAAGTAAAGATCATCTCTTTCTGCTAATATACAATGGATCAACACGGCGTTTCTAGCTTCCGGCACCGGAAAACACCGTCTTCCGATCGTTTCCTCGGCGTTTTCTCTCCTCCTAAGGGCGGTTCTGTTCTATCTACTGTCGAAGACAACAACAACAACGACGCTGCAGCCGGTGATGATGAGCTTAACGAGTATGATGTCTTTTGGACTGGTGACTTCACCGAGCCGCCTCAACGCCGGTCTTCGAATCATCTCCGGAGGTCAATCACGCAGCCGGAGAACTTCGGTATACTCGCTGCATTATCGGAAGACCGTCGTGGTGACTCCAATTACCCTCTCCTCTACAGGACAGCTTCACTTTCTCCTCCATCATCTTCAAATTCCTTCCACAAAACTCTAAAATCGCCGATGGCGCCGATTTCTCGACCGATTCCAGCTCTTCCGAAGCCCCAGACACAGTTACCTCCGGCGAGGAAATTCCAGCAGTCAGCGCCGGTCAATGTGCCCGTATTCTCACGTAAACCGTCCAGATTTGGTCCAGAAATGGACGACGACGATGATGAAATGCTGCCGCCGCATGAGATTGTAGCTCGATCAAATACAGCTATGTCTACTTTTTCTGTTCTAGAAGGCGTTGGAAGAACACTCAAAGGCAGAGATCTTCGTCAAGTCCGCAATGCGGTGTGGCGTCAAACAGGTTTTCTGGATTAAAATTCCTAAAATTAATTTTTATAATATATATATATATATATATATATATATATCCACCATATCTAGCTGAAAAGTTTAATTTTGATTCACTTTTCAGAATCTGGAGGGAATTATAACTGTTGTATTGTAAAAAAAAACATCAATTAGCTAACAAAAATCTGAACTTTTTTGACTGTTTTCTAAGTGTAATCAAATTTGTAATGGGTAGTCGATGTAATGGCTGTTATCTACATCGAAATTTTGATGAAGATGTAGCATTATTGTATGAATAGGCACTTTTGAAGAAGAATTGTTCTTGTGTAATATTGATATTTGCTGAAGAATGTTGTATTATGTTATGCATTTTCTGAGGCAATTATTTGGGTCTGTTTTCTTGATTTCTTGGACCCTATTTGCTTGTTTTGTTTATTATCGCATGAATTTGGCTTGCAATTCAATGTAATCAGCTCTGTTTTCTTGATTTCTTGGACCCCATTTGCTTGTTTTGTTAATTAACTCAAGGATTTGGCTTGCAATTCAATATATGTAGCTATGTTTTCTGGATTTCTGTGACCCCATTTGCTTGTTTTGTTAATTAACACAAGATTTTGGCTTGCAATTCAATGTCAGCAGCTCTATTTTCTTGATTTCTCTGACCCCTTTTGCTTGTTGGTTCATTAACTGATGAAATTATAATGTTGTGCCCGAGAAATTTGGATGCAGGTGTCCTCGATAAGATTGCATTATCCGATGAAAAACACACGATATGTTGTCTGATTTATGAGCCTTGTTGCTAGTGTGGTTTATGCATTTTCTGATGGATTGGTTCTGTGTTTTTGACTTGGTAGATTGCTTGCGATTCGATATCTGTTTATGAGCCTTGTTGCTAGTGTGGTTTATGCATTTTCTGATGGATTGGTTCTGTGTTTTTTACTTGTAGATTGCTTGCGATTCGATATCTGTAGGGCTCTGTTTCTTGATTTCTGTAACTCCATTTTGCTTGTTTTGTTAATTAATTCATGAATTTGGCTTGCAATTCAATGTCAGTGGCTCTGTTTTCTTGATTTCTTACATCCGGGTAGTTCTGATGCGGGGTGTCCTCGATAAGATCCACTTACATCCGATAAAAACACGATGTGTTGTCTGATTTATGAGCTTGTTGCTAGTGTGTTTGAGAGTTCATGATTTGACCCTCTCACTCGAGAGGATCTTGACTCGATTCGTGCAAGGATCACCTTGTGGTTACATTTTCATGCTTTTAGAACTTGTCTTTACTCTTTATCTTTCATAATGACACTTTTATCCCTAACTATAATTTATTTTTTCCTTTACGTTTTTAGGATACTTAACGGATCTGACGCCTGGGTCAGACGTTAGCCGGTATGTTATATACATTTTTTTTTTTCCGGTAGTGTCAATCCGGAGATCCCACCATTTAAAACTAAGCATTGGGGGTCTTTAAAAATATAACAAAAATGTATAGTGAGAGGTTCCTTTGAAACAATGAGGGAAAAAAATGGGGGACCAATAATGTCATTATCCAAATTTAAACATCCAAAAGCATTGCTTTTAAAAGCCCTTTTCTATAGGCTTGATAGAATGATAAGTTTGGGATTTTGTAATCACTTAAATTTTAAGATATTCTAAGACAAGTTGCAAAGAATTTTCAAAATATGCTGGCAGTTGGAAGCATATATGATGTGTTAAGAATAAGTATTCCTTTTAATTATATTTCATTTATTAGAAAGAAACTAATATTGATGAGTAACTATTATAATTTTGTATTATTTGATTAATTTAGTGGATTAGAATCAATCATAAGAACCTAACATGTTCTGATAAAGATACCTAAAGTTGTCCAACAACCTAGTCATATATATTGTTCACCTTATTATCTGTCTTTTTTTTTTTTAAATTATAAAGAACCATTGTTTGGCCACCCTCTTAGGCACAAAAATTCATTTTTAATTAGAGGGAATTAAAGGACCAGGAATGAAGGATGAAATGATAAAAAAAAAAGAAAAGAAATCAGGACAAGGGAAAAATAATTTGGATGAGAAAGACAATTGCACTGTTACCTATCTTAAATCCACTGTTAGCTATAATGTATAGTTCAATAAACACTAAATCCACTATTCCACTGTTTCGTTTATTTATTTATGAAAATGACGTTGGAAAAATATTAAACGGATATCAGAATATAAATGATACAAAAAGGAAAATCTTAATGAAAGAATTACAACATTTCGACGTTTGATCAATTAGTATCATACGAAACTCATAACTTTCAACTATATATTCCAGATGATCAATGTGTTTTTGGTGTATCGGAAAAATGTGTGTCCCTTTAATTTAAAGAAAAACAATCGTAACGAAAACCACTATTACATTCGAAAACACACAAAAAAGAAAAGAAAAAAAAAAGGAAAGAAAGAAAAAGAAAAAAAAAAAAAGGAAAAGGATACCGAAACAATATTGCCTTGATGCGAGGTTTAACGGCAGTCACAACACAAATAACGCGTTCTTTATAGTAATACCTGACAAACTGCGTGTTCTTAATTTTTTTTTGTCGCCATTCCATTATTCTTGGCACAACAATAGCAATCTCTGCAACAATCATTATCACAATCTTCATCGTAACAATTACACCCCGGAAAGCATTTATCACACTCTTTGCAGCACGGCGATTCAATCTGCAGTAATTTGTGAGTCGAATAATATTGCTTCCATTTCCGAATATCATCAGCCATAATATTAGTAGTGGTGCCCTCAACCTCAAGAACCTTGGCCGCCTGCAGTTTCTTCAAAGTAGATGTGCCCTTATTCGTAAATACAGCTGCAGCCGCATTATCAGATGCTGATAATTTTGGCGTTTCAGCAGCCTCAAGAGCCTCGTGTTTCTCTTGAAATAGTGGTGCCCTTATTCGTAAATTCACCCATTAATTCAACAGCATTAATCCCTGTTGAAACATTATTACAAAAATAGCACGCAAAAGCTAGCACAAGAACTGCATACATCAGCATTTGAGACTTCTCCATTAATACAACCCTGTGATTTCTTGAGATTAATTTACTATTTATTTTTTAGAGAGATATTTTTGTTCAAGAGCTATATATATATATATATGTATGTATCATGTATATACATTTATATAGTGAATGAAAGGTGATATACCCAAGAAAGCCATGATGTTTTAGCCATGGAGTTCCATTCTATTTGAGAATCTAAAATCGGCTATTCAAATTATTCGCATTTGGCAACCATGGGTTCAATGTTATTTACTTATTTATTGTTTTAGAGTCTTTAGAGGGCCTACCACAATACAACTAGCTAGTAAAATAAATAAAAAAAAAACTTGGTCGAATTAATAATTTAATAGCATGTTTGTTACGTATGAATGGAATGATTAGGTAGTGTGAAGTTGGGTAAGTGATGGGGTAAGGTAGGGTAGGATGACAAAGTGCTTGGACCTCTTCTATAAGGTCATGGGTTCGAATCTGTCTTGTATCAACGATTTTTTTTTTAAGTAAATTGATGAGAAATGAGACCCCGTAGCCACGTAGGATCCGGCGTGGCAACCTAGTAAGCGTTTTTAAAATATTTGATACCCAATCATTATATTTTAGTGATTAGGACCATTTTTTAAAACAAAAAAACAACTTAATAGACTATTTTCCTCACCGGACTAAAATCCTTCGTAGTCCAAGTTACAGGACTATTTTTCTAAATTTCGCTCATTTTTATTCAATAAAAAACTCTACTGTCCTATTTACCTATTTCTATTTTTAATTTGTCATTTTTAACAATAAAACCTAAAATGGAAACTAGTCTGGTTGGCAAGAAAATTGACATTTTCATTGTTGATGTAGTGCTTATAGCTGCTGTTGTTTAATCTGATCGAGTTCAGTGATTCAATCAGATCTGAGCAGATTCATTTCAAGCGTTTAATTTAAACGAAAAATGTTAATGATTCAATAAATCAAATCCGTCACAACAAAATGATGAATTAAATAACACACTTACGACTAAATTTTTAACGTTATTATTACACAAAAAGCATGTAAAAGGATGCAGGAACCATATTGATAAAGGCCAAGCTTATATATATATTGGAGCATCAGTTCAGGATTGGGTAGCTGAATTCGATGACGGTCGACTGTCAGTTAGCTGTGCTGTAAATCGACTGTCAAAGATGCGGAGAATTGCTTCTCTTTCGGGTAAATCTCGTCTCACTCCCACCTCAATTCTTCTTAATCTCAATTTTATCTTTATTGCAACTAAAAAAAAGAGTGTGGATTAAACCGGATTTTTCCCTAATTTTTCCTATTTTATGTATTCGCGTTCCAAAGTACCATACTGATCTGAGTGCTGAGTAAAAAAGATCAGCCCAAGAATCGGCAATTTTGACCTTCCCAAACTTTCTCTTCAATTGTCATTTTCCTTTATAAGACTCACTATTCATTCATTTACCCTCTAATCATCTTTTGTTTTGCTTTTATTTTTATTGTTTTTTAGAGAAAACAAAGCCTTTTTGTTAAATCATCAGAAAAGGTTCGTACCAATGTCATGTATATCCTGACCCTCCTCTTATAACCAATAGTCGTAGATGAAGCGTAAGCCCTGCCTCCTTAAAACCTATGTTTGGCAAAACCAGTGCGGAAAAATCCATCACATAGAAAAGAGTAGTACAACATACGCTTCAAAAAAATATACCCTCCGTAAGAAAGAAAATACAACAAAATTCCAAATGGTCGCCTCAAAGCAAGATCCATGTAATGGAAGTGGTAAGTATATAGTTTGCCATCCTTGAGTCCATGATGTGCTTAGTCAATGAATCGTCCCAGTATCAATTCCAATCGGTCTATCCTTTTATGTGGGTATAGCTTTGCGGCTCTGTCCATGCATGTTCCAAAAGTATGTTAGTGGTTTGTAGAGCATTTAATTGGAAGGAGAAAGATAACTAGAAAGGTACAACCTGGTTTGCACTCTTCAGCGAAGTGAAGAGTGCTTCCCAAAGACGAAATTCCACGTATGGGTGTAGATCCGTCATGTGTATTTTGCAATTCCAATAATTTAGCGCTGTAAAGGGATTCAAGGCTCCAGTCAAAGTATTTGAAAAAATAGTGAAAAAGAGGGATATAATAAGGGAACGAGTCCACCTGATTGCACCCTTTATGATATACAAAGAGTGCTTCCGGATAATAGCTCCATTATTTAATCCGTAGTGCAATAAAAAGCATCCTCGCCTGCAATGAAGTGACTCGGTTTGAAATAGTATAGGAAGTAAGGAAAGTATGTTGTGCAAAAAAGATACAACCTGGTTTGCATTCTTCACAAGGGTGAAGAGTGCTTCTCATAGTACTAGCAGTGTTTAACCATGTCTAGTGTAGGTATAGCAGTCCCATCTCTATATAGCAGAAAACTCAAATCCCAGGGTGGCATAGTTGTAGCTTTAAAATGAGTTGTTTGACGCGTCGAGCTAGCCTTTTTGGCTAAAAAGTCTGAAGTAGCGCATTAGCTCCCCTCTAAATGTTTGTAATATGATAGCCCTTTAAAAAGATCGTCTGTCGAGTTCAGCTGAGTAAGTCATGATAGCGCCATGGTAGTTTAGCGTTTTGTGCCATGAACTATCGACTCGGATCTACGAAATACTAAAATCCGCCGCTAAATAACAAGTTTTTATTTGTAGTGATGATGAAACCATGAACTCCAGCAACAACAGAGGCAGACACTTTGGGCGTTTCAGCCTCTACAAGAACCTCATGTTTCTTCAAAGTAGATGCGCCGTCATTCGTGAACTCAGACGTTTCCACAGTATTAACTCCGGTTGAAACATTAATACAAAAATAGCACGCGAAAGCCAGCGCAAGAATTGCAAACACCACCAATTGGGATTTCTCCATGACAGCTAGCCCTTATCTTGTGAGTATATTATATTTTTCTATACAGTGAGTTTTGTTTAATTAAATAGCAATACACATGTATGTACATTTATATAGTGGATGAAGGGCGTTATACACGAGAAAGCCTTAACGTTTTACCCACGAAATCATGTTCAATTCAAGAATTTGAAGAATGCTATTTGGTTATTATTGTCAGATTTTCAAAATTTTCAATTTTGGCAAACCCTGGGTTATACTCTTGCGCTTGTTTTGAGAATCTTAGACGGCCGACTGCAAGTCGGCAATAGGTCTAGTCAAATTTCCCGGTAGGATTTATCTATATCTCTATACTCATAATAAAAGTGTAATGAGGTGTTTCCTCCAAAAATTGTTTCCTACCCTCGGTGTTTTTCCCAAAAAGTGTTTCCTACCCTCGGTGTTTCCCCCTACACAAATTATTTACCCCTTTTAATTTATATATTTTTTAAATATATTAATTGTTTCTATCTAAACACGTTGTGCTCCCTTTTTAAAAAAAAATTATCTTTTGGTGTGTATGAGGACATGGATATATTGGTAGTTATCCATGTATATTAGTACATTATTTATGATCGATCTATATCTATCTGTACAACTATTATTATAAAATATAATATTTTTAAATTTTGTTGAACTAAGTACTCTAATTATCAATAGTTTCTATCAACGATCTCATTCAGTGTTTTTCGATGGGCTTAATTTGCCTAAAAAATTATCTATAAAAAACGATGTATGTGGCAAACACATTTATAATTTTACTTGTTTTTTGCGGAAGTTTTTATTTGCACTGCATCCATTCTACACGTGTTGCCTCTTTCTACAAAAGCATTATATTATTTTCACATAATCGATCCTGTGAAAATTGATTCTAGACCCAATAATGGACATCCTACAAAGTTGACTCAGAAATGACATTGGAAATGTCGTATTTTGGCCATATAATCAATTTTCACGAGATCAATTCTCATGTAATAAGATGAGATAGTGTGCAGCATATATGTAGAATCATGATGAGGCAAATATAGATTGTTTTGGATGTGTTTCCCCGGCTTTCTCCACAAAAACCAAAACAAAAATAATTTATCTCTCATTCACTAATTTTAACATTTACATGTCTCCAGACATAACTCCAAATATCATAATTCAATCACCAAATTTTTTAATCTTTTCTTGCTCTTTATTTTAAAACCAGATTAATTGACCGTATTTCGACGTCAAAATGAAGATGATGAAAATATGTAAAATTTTGGTGTTTATTATATCATTTTTGGAGATTTATATCGATTTTGCTTTTTTTTTTTAACGATATCCAGGAAAAGTTATGGTTCTGTTTCGTGGTTATTCTGTGTTGTGTAAAGTATTTTAAAGTATTTTATGAAAACTTCTACAGTTTAATTGTTTTCTATGCTTTTATTTAGTAGATGGAGATAGGGTTTGGAAGTTTGGTGTTAGTTATGGACTTGGCCATTTTATGTGATTACTTAGGTGGCTAGAAAGATGTAAATAATTAACCCGACTTATGTGTTATTATGTGTTCTGTAAAGAAACGTGATGTAACGTCCGGGTACCTTCGAGGGTATCAACGTGGCCTCTTGGTGGGGTTTTACCATGAAGTTGTACCCTTGAATACTCAGTTAAACATGTATTCCGACTATGTATCTGTCAAACACTGACGTTACGCATAGATTTCCCTCTGAGTTCTGTGTAAGCTTTGTTTGTTTCTATAACTGGATGCACTAGATGTAGGATCATGTTTTATACATTTCAAGATGTTTTCTCAAGTAATTTTACTATACTATGAATTGTTTTTAAATCATTTCATTTAAAAGCTTGGTAAGAAGATTCTTATCATTTCTTCCGGCCTGAAAATATGAATCACTATTTTTGGAGCAGATACATTTTTTTAAGTAGATATCCTTCAACCTATAAATTTTGGAGAAGTCACTTTCTGCATAAAACTTATTATGTTGTATTTTTACTTATAATTTTTCAGAAGTGTCTTATTTCTAATTGTCCAATCTGTTTATTTTCTTGATTGATGTCAAAAAGTTTGTAATTAAAAAAAATACTATTAAAACTATAAAGAAAAAAAAATACGATCTGCTTTTATGTTCATACATTCTACATAAGTCTGGATAATTGATTTTAATATGATATTTTAACATAAACCACTATAAGACTTAACAACCATGAATCTCTATAAGCCACAGCATAATACATAGATGATTCAGAATTAAAAAAAAATCAATTTGTAGATATTTTCTACATCTTTCAAAATGGCAGCAACATACATTGGTTTTCTCCTTTAAAAAAAGTATAAAAAAAAACCTATAGACAATTCATTTACACATTATCATAATTTTGCTCATATAACCATTATTTTATTCCACATGATATTACTAACATAAATAACAGCAATATAAGAAAAGACACATATCAAGTGCATTAAAGAAAAGCAATACTGCAACAATCATACTTTCACCCATTTATAAAAAATAAAAAAAAGGTAAACCGCACTCGAGGTCCCCACTCCCTGTCACGGGATGAGTGGAGATGTAAATCAAGATCCCCCAGAAATTTCAGAAATAAATGGCTTACTTTTAACAAGAGGGAATAATTCACCCTTGTGGGAATCGAGACCTCTAATCCTCCCGCTAGCAGTCGCAATTACGCACCCACGCCCCTTGCCAACTGGGTTATGTCCTGGGGACTACTTTCACCCATTTAACTATTATTATAAGAGGGTCATTACTACACTACAACAAAAAGGGGTCACCAAGTTACTTGGGTTGGATTTCATTATTGAGTACAAAAACAGAAAATAGACCCGTTGATGTCTTGTCTAGGTAAAGTCATGATAAAGGACAATTAAGGAAAAATTATTGGGTTCCAACTACAAGGGTGACGTAGCTGTTGAGGAAAAATTAAGCACTGATGATTAGTACATCCTCATATCCCCGCTACACTGTGCACCAAGGGATTCTTAATTAAGTACCAAGAGAGAATATATGTAGGAACCCATGGAGGTCTGAGATCCAAATTGATTGCACTCAAGTCCAATAGTGGGTCATTCAAGGGCCAGGACATGTTGTAACATGATTAAGAGATTGTTTTATTGCCGCAACTTAAGAATGATGTTTAGGAAATGATACAAATGTGTATGACTTGTAAGCAGTACACGAGTCTACATGATAAACCCTCACATGCATGGTCCCAACTCAACATGGATTTTATAGATGAATTTTCTAAGTTTGAAGTGAAGGAATCCATCATGGTAGAAGTGGACATGCTGGTCAAAGTCGGCCATTTTATTCCACTTGAGAAGAAGATAGCATCACAGAAGCGCGGAATAAAGTATGAATAATACTTAAACGATCAAAATAAATATCCTTCAAATTAATTTGTACGGTATTTTTTTTTGTACGGTTAGTTTTATCTAAGAATAAATGTAACTCATTAATATTGAAATGACACAATTTATGATTCTCTGTCTATATAATTATTAAATTTGACTGACATTAAATTATTTAGCAAAGAATATTTGCCGTTGTAATAGAATGTTAGTATAAAAGAGTTCTCTCAAGCCTTATGACACAACACAATTTTCGAAAGAGTGGGAGTAAACTAGCTTGGATTTTTCGGCTATTTACTTAGGGTTCGAGTTTTAGAAAAACTTCAGGTTTTTCTAAGGTAGCATATCGAGGAGGTCCGGCGGCTTGAAACACCATCCACATGGTGTTGCTTAGAGACACACGTCGGAAGACGGTGGCATCTCATTGGATCGAGTGGCTTGGATTCAAGATTGTTCTTGACGTTTATACACCATAAACTGGTAAGCAATCTAAACCTTCTCGTAGGTTTAGATATTATTTTATGTATTTTGGTTGACTAGATCTGGATCTATACTATTCCGCTGCGTAATCGGGTGGATCTTGATCCATCCGGTGATATTACATCTAATATGACCCACTTACTTTATTAAGTGTCGCACTATGTGGCGGTTTTGTAATTATCATGAGACCGGAGTCTTCATGACGTCAAGGTGTGGATTGTCATATTTTGACACTATTAAGATTTCCCCTAGCCATGGGGCAATCATGCGGTAGTGATTGGGTGTGATACTGAAGCATGCGTATGATTCATATTGCTCGTCTGGAAATCGCGTATTCTATGAATAGGAGTTAATATCTGAAAGGGCCTTCTTATAAGGAATGTCTTATTCTCGAATGTCTTTGCAAAGCGGAAGTAATATGTTACTTCGAGAGAGTGGGATATCCAGATTATAAGATACGGTCGTTAATGTATTTGACAATCTAGCGTATGCATATTATTACAGTGATAGGATTCTATTTATACGGTAACCGTTTCACATGAAAGGTAGTAGTCATTGTGTTTGAGTCTTCCGATGATTGGGGGTCACGGTGTGTTGCTAGACGCTATTCCGTGATTGTTAGGCATGAAGGGCATTTTCGTAATTGCGCTTTGTGCCTACGGCCAGCATATTCGGAAGCCTATCGGGTCACACGCATAAGAACATCTAGCCGGATTAAAATACGGTTATAGTGATAACCAAATAAGGAAAGTTTATCTCGACTATAAACTGTTATGGTGATAAATTAATATGGTGGTATTTATTGATTATGAATAAATATAATACAAGATATAATTATGTTGATTAATTAAATATACATATAATGTAAATGTACATGTCGAAAAAAATATATATATATGGTATACATGTATTTTGCAAATTAAATAATCATAGCATTATATTAATTAAGAATACTCCGGATGCCAATATTTGTATATATGTGGCGCCAACAATAATGTATTAAGATACACTTGGATTGTGCAATTAACTAATAATATTATCATATATTAATATTAGATATTAATGCATCTAGATTTGCACACATGTGTAAATTGATTTTTGGTAAAAGATAAAGATAATCAATATTAGATATTGACAATATCTTGAAAATATTTAATATGAGATATTAAATTAAATGGGATAAATCAATCAAATATATTTTCCTTATTTCATTAGAAAAAGGTTTTCTTTCTCTCCAATCTACTAGGAAGCTTCTCCCAATCAGATTGGGACTAATAGGGGCGCCACCTCCACTATATATATGTAGTGGGTGTCAAGCTATTTTGTATCATCACAATTAAAAGAGTTCTAGATTACTAAAAATATGAGAGCTTCTTAGAAAAGATTTAGAGTGAGAGAAAAGGTCGGTCTAGAAACCGGATTTTTCCAGTAGCTATCCAAGGAGGATTCCAACGAGGTGCTCGTATGGATATTGATTGAGGCCGGACACGTGGACGGCTTGCGCACTACTACTCTCCGAAGACGGTTAAAGCGTCGATCTTTTAGATCAAGCAAGGTAACCACCGTCTACTAACTCAATGTGTTTGTTGTTTAAACGAAGTCGATCCTGGTTAAAAGGAAATAAATTTTGAATTCCGCTGCGTTCCCGTATAGGTTTCGTAACAGTTCTCACTCCTTATTTAGAATAAGAAGAAATGCAAGTTAAACACGAGTTGGACGATGAGCTTGGAGAATAAGCTAGGAATGAAGTCGTAAAGTTTGTTGTACGTGTTTTAGCAGTTTCCTCTTCTGGGACAAGTTGAGTTGTAATAAATGTTTGTAGTTGTTCATGATTTGGTTTGCGAGCAGTTGTAATCCGTTGAGTTTGTTAATGAAAGGTCTTGAGTGTCAGTTTTTCGAGTATCTTGTTTGTTTGTTTTTTCTTCCACGATTCCTGATGCGACATGAGACTTACGTTGAATTCTGGGTTTACTTTTAATGTCATGTGTGATGTGCCGAGCATTCCTTTTTTAGATAAGGACTCGGTATCCGGGACAATGACGTCACATTTACTAACAACCATAATGGGATTATAGAAATATCTCTCCCATGATTTTAGTCAACAGCCTCAAAATATTCCATGTTGTTGGGATAATAAAAACAAAGTATTATTTTATCATTTGATGTTTCATTCAACGTGATGTGGAGCCTGTTATGATGGATCGATCAAGAATTAATGGTGATTCTAAGTAAAGACAAACAATTAACAAGTAAACAAACGCAGAAACAAGAAAAACACATATTTAACGTGGTTTCCGGCAATGTGCTGACTACTCCACGGACAAACGAGGATATTTTATTCTCACGAGAAAAGTTACAATTTACAACGATTACATGGTATTTATAGCCTTGGGAATTAAACGCTAACCGCCTTAACAGTCATCCCAGTAAATGACTGAAATACCAGAGGTAACTTTCACCCAAACGGAAAACCATGCAAACGTGTTCCCCAAGTATTACTGAGAACCAACTCAGCAACCCTAACCTCAGCAGGTTGTCTTACCTTGATGATGTCCCAGCTGAACACCAGATTCAACAAATGCTTCTTGCATTGCTGACAGGACTAGGTTTCCAAGCAGAGCTGACCAGAATCGGCAACATAGATTAAGTCATTATTATAGGACCGTTTAAAACGATCATTACATTTGAGTAAAAATACATTATGTTTTGTAAGTTGGTGGCGGGACTTAGTACCACATCGGCTATGTTTTTATTTTGGTTTTCCACCTTATATATTTTATATTAAATAAATCAAAGATTATGATTTTTATATATGGTAAACTATATTATTTATTATTGTCATTCAAGTATCTGAGTATCCATCTTATAGTTGGACGTTGGAGTGATTCAAAGAATCATTTTTCTTGCTTTTGCATGAAAAACACAACAACAATAGATAAACAAGTGAAAGGAAAATAGTATAGTGCATCACAGAAGAGTGTTTCATGGTAAATTGTAGGATCATTCACGGATTATAAGTTGTAGCAACCAAGTTAAGGTTTTTCTTTCTTGTTAAATTTTGTTTATGATAAATCCGACATTATCAGTATTCTTCAAACAATGCCTTAAAAGTAGTTTCCTTAAATGTTTCAAGTAATGGCTTTCAAACTATGTGCAAACATGATGAAGTATTTTCATGACGTGTCTCTCGCCATCCGACAAGCATAAATCTCTCTTTTGATATTATTTCTCCTAACTAAATATCTACATAGTACTCACTCCTTATTTGGAATAAGAAGAAATGCATGCTAAAAACGAGTTGGACTATATGCATGCAGAGCAAGCTAGGAATGAGGTCATGAAGTTCATTGTGTTTCTGCAATTTCCTCCTTTGGGACAAGTTGAGTTGTAATAAATGCTAGTAGTTTATTCATGATTTAGCTTGACTGCAGTTGTGCTCCGTTGAGTTTCCTAATAGAAGGTCTTCGGTGTCGGTTTTCTGAGTCTCTTGCTCGTTTCTTTTCTTCCACGCTTCCTGATACGAAATGAGACTTACGGGAGATTTAAGGTTTACTCTAAATATCATGTGTCGAGCTTTTTTTTTCCAGTAAGAACTCGATATTCAAGACAACGGCGTAACAATTACTATCACCCAACTAATGGGATTATAGATATACCTCTCCCATATATGATTTTAGTCAACAGCCCCAAAATATTCCATGTTGAGGGCATAGTTATCAGACCCGACCCGGCCAGCCCGGCGGTCGAACCGGTCGACCCGGTCCCAAACCCGGACCGGGTCAAGCATTCGTCCGTTTAAGCAAGTGAACCGCTCTGACCCGTCCAACCCGACGGTCGGACCGGTTGACACGGCGGTTGAACCGGTCGACCCGGCGGTTGAACCGGTCGACCCGGCAGTCGGATCGGTCAACCCGGTGACCCATGCGGTTTTCCATCATCACCCCGATTTTTATTTTTTAATCATCAGGATTTCATTCACCCTCAACCGGTCTAAAAAAAGCTTCAGTTCTAAATAGTATAAATCTCAAAACATCAAGCAAATTTTGTCCAAAAAAAAAAAAATCGAGCAGCAGTATGTATTATTTTTTGTTTTTTAGGAAATAATTATTGGTATTTAGGGGTATTTTAAATTTTTTTTACGGTCGAAAACTTGAAGTGAAAGATAATGAGCTTCTTTTCATTATATATTTAATGTATTGCTGTGTTTTTTTTAGGAATGTATGAAATTGTAGCAGTAGCTACAATACTTACCTAAAGGAAAGGCTAATTATTTGCGCTTTAACTTTCACAACAGATAATCATTTGAGCATTTTATGTTGTCTAATTTGTAATTGTGTTTGTTGGAGTATTTTGAAAATAGTTATGGTTGTCATATTTTATTTTATCTTTATGTTTTGAATATGCGATTATATTTTTAAGTATATGATGTGACCCATGAGTGAACCAGCTGACCATGGTTGAGCTATTTGGCCGGTGATCCGGTGTCTTTTCCGGATCAAGTACCGGGCCGGGTATGATAACTATGGTTGAGGGAATAAAAAAACAGAGTAATTACATTATCACGAAATGTTTCATTCAACGTGATGTGGATCCATACCGTCCAAAACAAGGGTTTATTGAATTTATACATAAAAATATACAAAGGGAACGTGGAATATTTTATTTTGGGTAAAAATGACATGTCTTTATTCCACCGTGATTTAAATTATTTCATATTCAACTATAAAAAACGAATATATATTTTGATCTAATTGTCGAAAGATGGTAATTCTTTCATCAAATTTTTCCTTTTTTCGTCCTATTTATTTAGACATTTAATTTGATATTTTTCCAACGTTATTTTCGAGGTCATTTTCGTAAAAAAACACATAAACAGTGGAATAGTGAAACATTGAATTTGAGGTCAGTTTCAGTGCAACGAACATTGGATTTGGATTATAAACAGTAGATTTGTCTTTATCACCCAAATTACATTTTCACTGTATTGATTCTTATTTTCCCTCATTTTTATTTCCTTTTAAACCGCTCCCCCTTAAACAATCATTATATTGAGTAAAAATTATTATTTTGTAAGTTGGTGGTGGGACCTTGTACCACGTCGGCTATGTTTTAATTTTGGCATTTCAATTATAGTATAAATAAAACCATATATATTTTAAATTCAATTAATGATTCAAAGATTTATTATTTATATGAATGGTAAACTCTATTATTTATTATTGTCATGCAATAATCTGAATATCCATATTACATCCCGGATCAGATGAAACGGTATGAATTGAGACAGTATTTTGTAAATACGTAATAATCTTGAATATATTAATTATTTTTTTATTTTTCGATCGCCTAGAAGGGACAAATGACAAATAGGACCCTTTGCTTTTCGTTGACAAGACATATATTTTCAAACCACACTACATTCTTAGAAGGTTGCAAATTGGAGTGATTCAAGAATCATTTTTCTAGTTTTTGCATGAAACACACAACAACAATAAACAAGTGAAAGGAAACTAGTAGTGCTTCACAAAGGGTGTTTGATGGAGTTGTAGGATCATTCATGGATTGTATGTTGTAGCAACCAAGTTAAGGTTGTTCTTCCTTGCCATGGCTAATCCAAAATTCTCTTCCATGTCTAGGTCTTCGGGTTTCATGTTACTTGGAAGAGACCAGTTGAAGTGGAAGAGTAAATGTGCTACCGATATTTCAACATTAGCCACACCGAACCCAACGCCAGGGCACATCCTCCGGCCGGCACCAAATGGAATATACTGAAAATCACTTCCCATGAAATTTATAGATCCATCTTCGAATCTCTCTGGCTTGAAGCTTTCCGGATCATCCCAAAGATCGGGATCTCTTGAGATCGCCCAAACGTTGAGGCTCAGTTGAGTATTTTTCGGTATGGTGTGTCCGTTGATCTGACAATCTTCCCTACAAGCTCTTGGAAGAATTGGAGCCGGTGGGTGAAGTCGAAGTGTTTCTTTAATGACCATTTTAATGTAAGTCATTTTTGTAATATCCGGCTCATCAATAGCTTTTTTTCCTTTGCACACTTCTCTTACCTCCTTTTGTGCCTTGGCCCTTACCTCTGGATGTCGCATCAACTCAGACATGACCCATTCAACCGTAGCAGCTGCTGTATCTGTTCCTCCGGTAAATATATCCTACATTGAAGTAATTAGAAATTAATTATTACAATTTGTGATAACCCATAATGCACGAACTTGTTTTTCTGGTAGCATGCCCTGTATCTAATACACTTTACACGCGGATATGCATAGGATACTTACGAAACACGCCTAAGGCCGGGTACTGAACTTGTAATTTTCAAAAGTTGGATATTAAAAGAAACAGAAAAAAAAAACATTAATGAACTCACAAAGATGGCAGCTTTGATGGTCTTTTCAGAGATTGGAATATCCATGCTACCAGTCTCTTTAAACCTTAATAGAACATCAATCAAATCTTCATCTCCAGTTTCACCATTGCATTTACTCCCTTTTGCATGATTAGATTTGTGTTGATTAAGAACATCTTCAAGAATTAAATCAATACCTTTATGTAGCTTTAGGAGTTTACTTTTTAGCCCAGTAATGACGGCCAAGAATTTAAAAGAAGGAAAAAGATCAGAAAAGTGAAAGCCTCCTGCTAAATGTAAGCTTTCCCTTAACCATTTTATCATTTTCTCATTACTCATTGACAAATTGCCAAATGCAGCCCTACATGTTATTGAACATGAAAAAGAATATAATAAATTGGTTATATTTATTGGCTCGTTTAAATTCGACCGGATTTTGTTGACGAGTTTCGCGGTTTCATCTTCTCGAATGTAGCTAAAAGATCGAACATTTTTTCCGCTCAACAAATCCATTACACAGATTTTTCGTAATTGTTTCCAGTGTTCACCATACGGAGAAGCCATACCCTGAAACATAGTGGCGAATTAATTCAGAAAACATACCGAGGTTACATAAAATATTAGAAAGAAAGAAAGAAAGGCAAAAAAAAAAATCGGAAAATCCACCGGGGGGGGGCATGTGGCCCCGACCCATACGTGCTGCCACTGTTACCTGAAAGTTGTACCATACAAGATCTAGAGCTAATATATTAGGCCGGTCAGCAAAGGCCGGATCTTTAAATTAAAAACTCTTCGCATCTCAATGGACGATACGACAAAGCGTGAGCTTGACAGAAGCTTCATGTAAACAAGGGTCCGTACTTTTTCTGGCAACATCTCTTAACGCCACGTGGGGGGCCTTAGCTCCAGCCAGTTGGTGTGTGTTTCCGATAAGAGGTAGCCTCGTAGGGCCCGGAGGCAATTTTCCTGTAATCTGGGGACCTCTTTGGAATATCTTCTTCCATGTAATTATGAGTAGCATAAAAATGAAAGATAGGAAAAGGAAGACATTTGTGTTTGTGTAGCTCAAAGATTTAAACATGAATTTGACCAAATTCTCCATATTCAATTTCAATGAATGCACTTGCTGTAAGAAGACACTAGTACTATTTATTAAGACCTGCAACCTAAAAGTTATAAAACAAAATAAAATAAGGAAAGTAAGGGTTAATTACTACAAAGGGTTGACTAAACTTTTATGTATAATATAAATACAACATTGCATTAACTATAAAGTAAGGGTTTTTTTTAGTCATATTGACATTCGAATTAAAGTATTAACTCACATATTTAATATGCGTTTTTTTTTTTTTTGACAACTGCATCAGTTATTTTAGAATGAAAAGTAGTATATAAGTTAGTTAGTCAACTGCCCCAAAATATTCCAGATTATATAATTAATTAGGAGAATAAAAAAAGGTTTATTTATCATTAGATGTTTCAATCAACATGATGTGGATCCAAACGGTTTCAAACAACTAAATATTTTATTGTCAATTAATTTACGTAAGAAAGATGATAGTGGGTGAAAATACGTTACTTATAATCTGGTATAAAAAAATGTTGAGGTCCCCAGCATAACTTAATGGTTAACGAGGTTATGTATTATAGTAATAGTCCAATCTATCTGGAATGTCAAAGGATCATTTCTTGTATGTGTAATGATCTCTTTCAACAAAAAATTTAAAGGCAGCAATTGAGCGAAATTCTTCAATTTACATCATTCAATTCATTAATTCTAAGGACAAGGTGGTAAGGGACGGGTTCAACCTTTTTTTATTAAACGAGGCTGGATCTCGTCTATGAATAAATTCGGACCATTTAATCTAGAGTAATATGAACGAGGAATGGTTTTTTGGGTGATTTTTAGACCGAGCTTGGGTATCTTCCCAAGATGCCTACGTATCATGTTATGTTTCAGGAATCAAGTCTTTCGTAGTTCCTTAGGATTGTTTATATAGGGGATGACTCATCCCTTTCCTTGTTCTACAAGGATTCTAATTCTTGATCCCTAAAGATAATCTCATGTGTATCCCTATAATTTAGGAATAATTATGGACATATTTAAATATCAGAATCAATGTCTTAATGGGTAAAGGATCCTTAGGATCTTCCCATAATTATCTTATAAGCACGTGAGCTAATTATCATATAAAGGAGACTCTAACCGACCTGCGTCGAGCCCCCCAGGCCGTCTCGGCCCGAACTACACTGGTCCAGCTCCGTTGCGACCTAGCCGACCTACAATGGTCGGGGGAGCGGGACCGATCTCCCTCCTGGAGTTTGGATCTGCCCTTAGGCGTGAAGTGGGACTCCTGGCCCTTAATGTTATAGTTTTTATGTCTTCATTTAATGTTTAATCAATTAGGAGATGACACATGAAGATGCTCAATTCAACCCTCGTCAAGCTTCAATTCACGGAGGATTAAAGGACAAAGGTTGTATGTACAAACCTCTTATCATGAGTGTGACTATGTGTTCTTATACAGGGTGCACGGAGCCCGCTAATCGACAATTTAGTTAAGTTTTACCTATATAAAAAATTGGACCCTACCCTCAAAACAAAAAACAAAAACAAAAATTTGACCCCCACCCCCACCCCCCCCCCTCCCCCTCCCCAAGAAATTTTACGTAGCCGCCTCTGCCTTTTATAGATTTTGAGAGTTTAGTCAAGGGTTCATCGAAAAAAATAAAATTCTTTAATTTGACTCAAAATTGAGCATCCGTACTCTTTTCTCTTAGTAGATTTTTCTCATTAAAGTTTTGTTGCTTAAAAGTTTTAATGAGTTTAGGGGTATACGCTGAGGTATCATTGATTTTGTTAGGCGGGTTAAATCGCTATTTGAACTTTCTTCTTATTTTTCATCAGTAAAAATAAAAAATATGTCTGTAAGAAGAACAATATTTTAGCACATGTTATACATTCATACACTTTTTTTCATTAATTTTACCAGTCACACCAGTTCAACACCCATCGGGTAACCAAGTCACCGGTCAAACGGCCAAGTTATCAGGTTTCAATAGGTCAATTCCTTAAACCGGTTGATGCTTTAAACAATCCATCCAATAATCAGATCATCAGGTTTGACGGTCAGACCATCAGACCGGACCGGGACCAGGTTTAATAATTATGCTACCAAGACAGATATACATATAGCTATAGAGTTAGTCCTAGTAACTAATAATACACTTCACTTCTACAAAGGAATTGAAGTTGACATATATAACAACAAAACCGGTCAACCAACAACTATCACACCTGATACACTTTACGGTACAATCGTTGTACCAATCATTGCACGAAATGAATAGATGCAAAACGACAAACTTACATCTCTCACATAATCGTTGTACCGTAAGATTCAGCATCAACTTTTTACAAAATGTTAGTTTTCACCTTTTCCTAAGATCCCTAATCGCTCATTAAGCTGCAAGCATAGATTTGACATGTCACAGAGTAATTTTTGTTGTTCTTGTATTGATGATGTTGGGTGCATTAGCAGTTGTTCAAGTTGAGAAGACAACATCATTGTCTTTGGATCATATTTGCATGGTCCATCATGTAGCTGACGTAAGCCGGGAGGGGTTGGGGTTGGGGTTGGGGTTGGGGGTAGGGGTGATGTGATCTGAGGTGGGATTGGTGGAACTAAGAAAGGGTGTAGGAGAAGTTGAGGAATCCTCCACCGTTGATTCCTGTCCCATGAAAGACATTTCTTCATTAGATCAAGAAGCCACGGGTTTGAAACCGGTTCGTAAGTGATTTCGTGGTTCGGGTCGGTTATGACTTTGAACTTTGCCCAGAAAGTCTTGTATTCAGAAAAAGGTGTTCTTCCATAAACCATTTGGTATAGGATACAACCTAGTGACCATATATCTGATGCTCTACCGCATTTTATTGTGTTCCCGTTCGCATCCGTCTCGTTGCACATGAATGCTTCTGGAGACATGTAGCTTAAAGTTCCCACCTGAGATATTTACAACAAAAAGAATTAGAAAAATTATAATCTCTTTACCTTTCAGCCCATTTTGCCACATGTCAGTTTTTTATTGGATGAAGCATGTCGTACTTTTAAGGCTGGTTATTGGACATGCGACACATTGGACTGAAAAGGTAACAATAATGCTACGATGAGGGGTAAAAGTGCAAAAGTAGAATACAGGGGACAAAAGTGCAAAATTTGTGAACAAAAGGGACTAAACATGTTTTTAAAGAACCTGTGAATCCCTTTGAATGTTGGTTGTGTCACTCATAATAGCTTTGGCAATGCCGAAATCAATTAGCTTGAGTGAACCTCTGACTAAGAGAAAATTAGCTGGCTTCAAATCCGAGTGAACGATACGCTCCTCGTGTATCGTGTTCACAGCCAAAAGTATTTGCTGCACAAAAGATGATTATAGTATCATATCCGAGACGGTGGTTTCTAGTATCGTATAAAGAGCAAAAAAGCTAAACAAATACTTTGATAATGAATAACTAAAACCTGCCAGTAAAAACGGAGCCAGTTTTCATCGATCATTGAACTGGACTTATCGAGTTCCTTCCATTTATTGGAGAGCATGTGAGCCAAATCGATTTCACCGTATTCAAGAACCATGTATATAAAACCATCAACCTTGACTCTTGCATCTTTGTTACCTTGTGAACCATTTATGACTTCTTGGAGCAATGCTTTATCTGTAACCTAATAAAACCGGAATATTTTGAGTCCCATTGTAACAAGAGAAAAAACAAATGAATGAAATTAAAGATAATACTTTAAAAAATACACACCTCGTAGTCAATCAATTGAATGATGTAGTTCTTTCCCTTCAATTTCGTTAAATATAGAATTTCTTGACAAAATCCATATGCTGTAGCGTAATCACGGCCTTTGAGTTTGATCTTTTTAAGAGCGTAAATCGTGCAGTCCGATGATATGACCTTGTGAACTTCACTGCTACCCCCACTACCAATCTTCCCAAGCCTTTGATAAAGCTTTCCGTTAACCTTGAAAAACAATTCAGGATCATAACTCTTCTTACGAGATTTAGAAGTTCCTTTAGCATCTGTACCTGCTTCAAGTTTCCCGGTCTTGTCGGACTGCGATTTCATATCTGACTGTTCAGAGTACTCAATATTTGACGGGGGGCCACACGAATTTATAGAGTCCTTGACAGAAGGGATATTGGGTTCAGAAGGATTTTTGGGAACGTTGCATTCGTTTTGCACGTTAGTCTGCCTCCCCTCTAGAGGGACAGGTAGTTTGGTTCCAGATTCAATCTCAGCCTTAGAGCAGGGCAGCTGGGCTGCCTGATCATTCGATACAGGTTGTCGGCCCTGCATCACGTCTGTTTGTGGCATGGGCTGAATATTCATTTCAACATCCCCTTGCAATACAACCTCATAATTATTTTCAACAACTCTGTTGTTCGTTGTTCCTCTGTTTGAACTACTCGATAAATAACATTTTGAATAGGTGGTGGAATTAAGGATTGGAGCAGAATCGGGATTAATCAATGAAGATTGGCTCATGGGGTGACTCATATCATCTTGCACCAAGTCTCTGAATTGATGAAGTTGGTCAGCAACTCTCAAATCCCTTAACATCGAAGAAGAAACACCACTGTCTTGTCTCAAATTATTATCTACATCTTCACTTTGAATATTGTCTTGTTGTAAATCGTAATTGCTTGCATTTGCATCACATTCCATTTCTGTCAAAGCAAGCGAACCCATGTGAGACAATATATCATCCATTTCTGCACAAAACAATGCACTCAATGGGAAATTAAAGTCTAGAAAAAGGAAAATGCATTTCATACTATTATTTTCAAAAAAAAAGTAGAAAATAACTACAGTGAAGCTTTACCCAAGGATCTTGCCTCGTTTTCTGAAGCAAAGTGGACTCGTTTCTTCCCCTCAACCAAATGACCAAGGTCCAAATTATTTGAGGCAACAATAGCATTATTTTGGCACACGTTAAAGGATCCAGGTTGTCCATCATGACGATCAAACGCTTCTAAATGTGCCTCATGTGTGTTTGAACTATAACCCCATTCCACTGGAGGAGTGCTTAAAGCATAATCTGCATGGTCCCCAACTGCAGAACCCGAGTTCCTTGATTGAGAAGTGTGATCCCTAGGTTTTTGACTCAAGCGTTCATCATGATCCTGATTAGTTTTGGATTTATGACCCAGATCTGAGGCCTTCGGATTTCCTCGTCTAGGCATTATCATTCTCTTCGGCATTATATTGTTCGTACCTACAGGTCATACAGCATATGCAACGCAAATTTCAGAAATAATTCTACAAATTCGACCCATAAATTGGAATTCCCCACTGAGAATTGAAGAACTGAAAAAGCAGAAGACTTCCAGCAAATAAAAGAATACAATTAACAGTAACTACATAACAATAATCTAGTTGTTACGAGGCAAGCTCCTGAACAGTCTGCAATGAGAGAGCTGAAACTCCATGTAATGAGAGAGCTGAAACTCCATCTTAACTATGAAATGAAATGCTGAATCTGAACAAAAGGGAGACACAAATCTCACAGAGTATGAGCCAAAAGCCTTACACATGTGATGCAAGAATGAAAAAAATAACAAAGTAAAGAACTGGACTGTGATTTGGATCACATAATAAATAGACAAGATCTTCAGAACAAGGATGTCAACATCTTTTCATTACATTTCAAAAATAAAAAACAGAATAAAACAACATAAAATGAATATATTAAAAAGCATTCAACAAATGGAAGCTTAATGAATCCTCAAAAGCCAAAAGGATTTTGTTTCTTTCAGTGATACTTTTCTCCAATTCTCTCAATTTGCAACTGATATTAGCCATTCTTCTAAAAAATTACAATAGATGATTAAACAAGCTCCATGCATAAAACAAAAGGTCAACAAAAGTACAATTCCATATTGAAATTGCCTTAATTTACTTCACATTTCAACTAAGGAATCCAAAATTAGTATTTCAAATACAAACGGAAGTTACCTAGAGGGCGGTGGCGCTTGTAAGCAGCCTGAATCTGGCGGAGAGCGGGAGGAGAAGAAGAAGACGACGTCGTGGTGCTTGAATTAGACGAAGAAGTGTAAGTGAAGGTTGAACGGAGCAGAGTGTTAGTGTCCGGATTAGAAATCGGACGGGCAAGGCCGAACGGTGGGTCCGGAAGGTCAGTACCTTCCTTTTCCATCGATCAATTTCTTCTGCATTTCTGATTTATCCATTCATCACGACAAGCAAATCGATTCGAGCTGAGATGAAGCTGGTATCATTCATACCTCCATGATTAGGTTATTGATTTGGCCGGTCGACGGCGGAGGAGGAGGTGGTGGAGGGCGGAGAACGGGGAGAAATGTTTGAAGTTCAAAAAGTGAAGAGTTTACCCGCTCGGACGCTTATGATTTTTTTTTTTTTATTAAATTTTTTCCTTGAGAGTTATTCAAAATGACGAAAACAATATCGACTTCTCAAAAAAAAAAAAAAAAAAACAATATCGAAATTAGCAAACATGATTACTATTAAAAAAATATTAAGTAAAGAGGACATTTTGTATGTGTAAAAATACAAAAATACCCTTAACTCCAGGGCTTGTTAACTCCGCCGGTCGCCGGATATGGCTTCCTTGGTATCTTACTCCATTGGACTTTCTCGCGGTTTTCTTGGTACAACAATAGAAGTGGATGGTGATTTGCAGTGTGAATCTTTACAGAATTTAAAGTTTTCCTCTTCAAATTTGTTCATGGCAAAAACAGATTTTTACACTGTCGCATAGAGATGTGGCTGCTTGGCCAAGGTTCTACCTTTCTTTGAATTTCATGGCCACTTCTCAATTTCAGCTTCCCAGCAATTTCGGTTTGTTTCCTCATCTTTTTGTTTAATTTTCTAGCTTTTAATTTTTAGAAACAACCTGATCGCTCTTAAGCTATTGCAATTCATTAGCTTTGATTTCACAGTATTTTATTTAGATTGATGCTTTTTTTTTTTTTTTTTGTTCTTCTTTTTTGTTGATAGTTTGATGTTAATGCATACAATGTTTTCTCCCTCATACAACTGTATCAGCAAGCTCGTTTTCAATCGTCGCATTATCTCGCTCTTATCAATCTCATCAAGTATGTGGAAAATTTCCCCTTTTTGCTGCAAATGATCACCAAAAACTAGCATTTATGTCTAATTATCGGATAAATGAGTTCATTTTGCTTCCAATTTGTGGATTGAATCTATGTCTATGCTCGTTTTGCATATAAATTCCCGAAGATTGAACTTTTTGTTTCTAATTTTCCTTTTTGTGCTGCAATTTCTTTGTAATGCTAGCAATGGAAGGACAATCAACAGCAACAACACTTGTATTGTGCGGGAAATCAGCAAAAGAGAACGAATTTGCAACGACGCTTAAGTGTGATAACGCGTTGAAGCTTCCTGATAGCAACGAGGTTTCGATTCATTTGCATAACGAGATGGAAAAGGAGAGTTTAGGGACTGATGAAAACTTCCAGGTTGATACTTATATGAGAGCTCTGTCGACCTCCTGTTTCGGGAGATTCTTGATTTACTCTCCAAGATTAGGCTCCACACACGACGTTGTTTCACAGTATGTTTTGTTTCTCTTGGAACAATTTTGACTTTTACTCCTTTAGTTATTGAAATTCATTCGTTTTCTTGCAGTAATTTTAGTGAGTTGCCAATTGGTACGGTATGCGTGGCTGATCTCCAAACTAAAGGGAGAGGTAAATTAGGTTCTTACATGTTACATTTGTATATTTACAGGATTTTTCCGTGTGGTTGAATTTTTGTGATGATTGAAATAAGGTCGGTCCAAAAACATCTGGGAATCGCCAAAAGGCTGCCTAATGTTTTCGTATACGATTCAAATGGAAGATGGTAGAGTGGTGCCCTTTGTGCAGTACGTGGTTAGTCTCGCAATAACCGAGTCAATCAAAGATCTTTGCCAACAGAATGTGAGTTTCTCCCTGTTAATAATTTTGAATATTTGTACCTACAACTCACGAAGAAATTCGTGGCACGGAAAAGTTGTTTATAATGTTCTTTTATAATGTTCTTTTATCTTGTTAATCTATAGCTAAGTACGTGTTTTTGATTTATCGATTATGGTTTAAAAATCTTTTCAGGGCATACCCGAACTTGATGTTAAAATAAAATGGCCAAATGATCTGTACTTAAATGGCCTTAAAGTCGGCGGCATTTTGTGCACTTCAACTTATAGGTCAAAGAAGTTTAATGTCAGTGCTGGTAAACAATCTTTTTATTCATTTGATAGCATTTTTCTCTCGTTCTGAAATTATCGTTTTACCCTTCTTGTTCGCCGAATATGGACACTTTTTAAGCTTGTTCATCTTTAAAATCTGCATACAAAAATGTTCATTAGGCTTTTGGATTAAATGTACGCAGGAATAGGCTTGAATGTCGGAAATGATAAACCAACTACGTGCTTGAACTCTGTTCTGAAAAAATTGACTTCCAGTAGCTACGAACTAGGACGTGAAGATGTAATGGCAGCCTTCTTCAACAAATTTGAGAAACTTCACGAACTTTTTATGGAACAAGGTGCGTGATTTTTATCTGAATATTTACACTATCAGACTGACAAAAGTACTCTCAATTCGATGCTATTTTCTTGTTTGTTTTGATTTCGAAACATTGCAAGAATCTTGATTTGTTTGCCTATCCAATACATTATAATCGATTTTTAAAACCCAAAAAGAGATGGTCGGTGAGCATGAACTGTTTTGATATATTTTGCTGCTATGATGTTATACAGGATTTCAATCTCTTGAGAGCTTGTATTACAAGACCTGGCTGCACAGGTTAGCATAATTAATGCATCCTAGTTATGGATATGCATAATATTTGGATCTCGTATCCCACGAGTTCACAAATTCGCCTCATGCATGTTTCCGGTGTATCACATAAGGAACACACTCACTACTAAACAAAAATATCCATGCATCGTAGCAACATTTGGGCGGGGTTCTTGATATTTTTGTTCTTTTCTTTTTGTGCAGTGGGCAAAGAGTGATAGTACATGACAAAAGTGATGATCAAAAAGACCAAATTGTTGAAAATGTAGTCACCATTCAGGTATTTGAAAGTTTATTCATTTTCAAATTCAATGTCCAGATTGAAAAGGAAGAAAAAAAAAATTCTTATTCTTCTCGAAATAAGAATAAACGTGAATTAGTAATTTTCATCCTTTCGGACCTATATGAAACATCGCTAAGCTGATTCCATTTGGTTATTATGATCGATCATGGTCAGGGTTTAACTTCTTCAGGGTACTTATTAGCTCTATCTGAAGACGGTCAAAGTTGTGAGCTCCATCCCGATGGCAATAGGTACTAATGTTGTTCGGTTCCATCACACGTGTCGAACACCGTAATGAAATTCGATTATAACGATCCAAACCTTTTATTTATTTTTTTTTTTTTTTTTTGGAATGGAAGGATATCATATGGTCCTATTCGGTTTGGCTAACATCGTTAACTGTTTTTTGAATCAGTTTTGATTTTCTCAAAGGACTTGTCCGAAGAAAATTGCAGTGATGGATTTGAAAAACTCAGGCTCTGGCAAGGGAAGAAACTTAGTTTTGATCACATATATACATGAACATTATACTATGTATGCCATGCTTTATTTTGGAAAAAAGATAAGGGTCGTCACATTGTGTTACGACATTGTGTGTCGATACTCGATACAGACTTGTAGACCATTGCTCAACGAGTAGGACTCGTACTAATCAGTTCGTTTTCAGTTTGATCAATGGCTTACAAGTGTGTGATGACATTCCGGTCGCTTTCGTGTTGTTTTTTTGTCAGTTTTGGGTGTGATTTGGATTGATCAGGGCAAGTTGATGTAATTATGTCAATTATGTATGATTCCATTTCCATTTGAATAAAAGAAATTATTGATATAAATGATTCTTTTTTGATTGCTTATTTCTTGTTAGAAATGCATTATACAACCCCTCAAAAAGAAAAAAGATGCATTATACATGCATAATTGTTGAATATTTAATTTCTTTCTGAATTATGTGGGCAAAAGTCAAGGTGCATGAAAATTATTTATGAAAAGGATGTTATGATTAAAGATATTAACAAGTGCTTCCTAGTGTTTATCTTGTGAATTTTTTTCCCTTGGTATTTATCCTTTTGTCCATATATGAACTTAGTCAAAATCACTTTCAACTCTTGTGTTTTGAATGTTTAGATCATTTAAAAATGATGTTTTAGAAAATTCAAACCATCAATTATGCATGATATATTTAGCACAATTTAATGAAAGAGAAGAATTAATAAGCATTTTTACTTAATAATCATAGTGGTAGCCTTACATTTGAACTGAGTTGAGTTGAGTGCAGGAGTTGAGCTGAATTATTAAGTGTTTTTTTAACGGGGATCACGCATAATGTCCGGAATGCCTATGAATGGAGAGCTCATGCCGTCTGAGATCGCGCACGCCTCATACCGAGACGAACATACTGTTCTATGTAATCTTGCACCAAGTCGATAGTATGAGGTCAGTAGTAGACTATGCCATACTGAAGTGAGACCTTCTAAGGTCGGATGACGCAGTGTCCGTTGTCACACCAAGCCCAAATAGGCCCACTTAAGATAATGATTTAGTAACTCTTCTATGGGTGTCAAATGTATAATTCCGAGTCATACACACCCATAGTAAAAGGTAGTTCAATCAGTTTTAAGACATGCTTTAATTATATATTTTACGAAACTCTGAAGACGAGACGGTGATACTTATTTCAATTAATAGTCAAATTTTTTTTTTGCCTTTCTTTTTTAAATAATGTTAGAAATCTTTCGGAAAAAAAAGAAAAAAGAAAAAAGAAAAAGCCACATATATATCGTACAATTGTTGGTTGTGATGACATGGCTACTTTGTTTGCTTACGAAATTATAATGCAAAAGCTACACATGGACATTTGTCCGCATTGGAATAAAAGTTCTTGCATTGTTATATAGCGACAAGCTCAATAGAAAAAAAAAAGAAAAAAAAGGGAAAGGGAAAAAAAAAAAAAAAAGATTTGAATAATGGAACTTTTTAATGCAATGGTCGGTTTAGATATTTCCATCTTTTTTTAGTTCACATCTTATCCATATTGATGATGATGCTGCACTATGAAAGGTATACAAAAGGAATGATAATTATGGATAAAACTTAGTGTGGCATTAGGTCGTGTTGTAGTGTGGCATATAGTCGCGTCTTAATCTAACCGGTGACTAGTTTTGTTGTAAATTATGTGTATTCGGATTTAATGAAACCATCATCTTTGCAGGGAGAAATTATGGATAAAACACTAGGACGCTGTTAATGACATCATATTCAATCTACCGTTGGGATATCATAGTGAAATTCAACCTCTCTAGAGTCTTATGCACAAAACTTGACCCTAGAAGGGTCGAAAACATGCTTCCACCTCTGTTAAGTCGTTATATTAAGAAACTTTAGATAAGAACTTTATCTTTATATAAGACTCGGACTCTACTGTCATTATTCTACCAAATACCGAAACAATCAAACAATCAAGTTAGTTGATTCTAGATACCGAAAACCTTGTTTAAACAATATATATTCCAAAAAAATATATCTCATAAATATATACATTAATATCTTCTCATATTTTTTAGTAGGATTCCTCATTCCTTTTGTTAATAGGATTTCCACCCATACTCTTTTACACATTCCCCACCTACATTTATTAAACACAACCTACATATTCATGGGGAGTTGGTAAAGGCACCCATGAATATCTGAGGTGGATTCGGAATTGTCCTTGGCTTATTTCTACTACAGTATGTTCATTTTCCAGCTAGATTTATTATACACACAAACAACAAAACTCTGTGATGAAAACAAGAGCCAAGAAAAAAGAAAATGCAGAGCTCTGCTTTTTCCTCCAGCTGTGCTTTTCCTGTTTCATTCATTCTCATTAATTTAATCCATCTTCTTCTCTTTCTTTGCTGAAATTTTCATCATTTCCCTTAAAAAAAACTATGCCTGAATCTTTACTGTGTTCTTCAGACAACATACTCACAATCAAGAAGCAAAAAGCTGAAGTCTTTGATTCAAGTAATTTACTAAAAGAAGAAGAAAAGAACAAATTCTTGGATTCCTCCACCAATATTGCAGCAAAGCCAGCTATACATACTTCCCGGAGCAAATCTCTAGTATCCCCAAGAAGGGTTGCTCCGGCGACGACGTCGACGGCGACATCGTCGGAGCATGAAGAAAGCAACAGAGCTTGTACAGCTTGCTGCAGTAGCAGAAATTATCCAAAAAAAGAGAAGCGTCTACCAAATGGGGATCTTTATATCGGAACATTTTCAGGAAAATCACCACACGGATCCGGGAGGTACTTATGGAGTGATGGATGTATGTATGAAGGCGATTGGAAAAACGGGAAAGCTTCCGGTAAAGGGAAGTTTTCATGGCCGTCCGGAGCTACATTTGAAGGCAAATTCAAAGCCGGAAAAATGGACGGAATCGGTACATTTATTGGCCAAGATGGTGATATGTATAAAGGGGATTGGTTATCGGATCGAAAACACGGATACGGTGTTAAACATTACTCGAATGGCGATTATTACAAAGGATATTGGAAGAAGAATTTACAAGATGGACAAGGGAGATATATATGGAAGAATGGGAACGAATATATCGGCGAATGGCGAAACGGTTTGATTAACGGTAGAGGTGTTTTGATTTGGCCTAATCGAAATCGATTCGATGGGAATTGGGAAAATGGAGTGATTATTGGACAAGGTGTTTTCACTTGGCCTAATGGAAGTTGCTACATTGGTTCTTGGACTAAAGATGATCAAAATCAAATGAAACAAATACTTAATGGTACTTACTATCCTGCCCTTAAAGGCGAGGTTTTCGGGGGCTCGATTAGTACGAAATTGTCCGATTCATTGAAGATTGATGAGAATGTTGGTGGAAATGAAAAGGGTAGTTTGAATTTTCCGCGGATATGTATATGGGAATCGGACGGGGAAGCAGGGGATATAACATGTGAGATTATTGATGATGTTGAAGCTAGTATGTTTTATAAGAACAGAAGTGTTGGTAGAGATGGGATTAAACAGTTTCGGAGAAATCCATGTTTTTGTGCTGGTAATGAAGTGAAAAAACCGGGACAAACTATATCGAAAGGGCATAAACATTATGATTTGATGCTTAATCTTCAGTTGGGCATTCGGTATTATTTGTTATCTGTATCTATCTCGAGTTCTATCAGTTTTGCTTGGATTTTTTGTTTTCTCTAAATTTGTTTTGAGAGTTGTAATTTGTTTTTTTGTTGCAGGCATTCAGTAGGGAAAGATGGTTCGAAAATTCGGGAACTTAAGGCAAGTGATTTTGATCCAAAGGAGAAGTTTTGGACAAGGTTTTCACCTGAAGGATCAAAGAACACATCACCCCATCAATCTTTGGAATTCAGATGGAAAGATTACTGTCCCATGGTCTTTAGGTACAATTTTTTTTCTCTCCGATACGTATCCGACACGCGATATTCAAAGAGATATAAATATGATTGAGGCTAATTTATAAGTTTTTAAATGATGGATATATACGGGTTTCGAATACATATATCTATTAATCGCACCCGCAAATCTCGTGTCCGATAGTATATCGGTATCTGATGCACCTGTATTTGTTTATTTTTTATGCTTCAGACATTTGAGGAAATTATTTCTAGTGGATCAAGGAGATTACATGTTAGCTATTTGTGGAAATGATGCTCTAAGGGAACTTTCTTCTCCTGGAAAAAGTGGATGTTTTTTTTACTTAACTCAAGATGATAGGTTTATTATTAAAACCGTAAAGAAATCCGAGGTTAAGGTTAGTTAATTAGTACCTAATTAAGTTGTTTTAATTATACTTAAAACGGTTAATTATATTTTGGTGATTACATTGTTTGTTTAGGTGCTTATTAAAATGCTTCCAAGCTATTATGATCATGTCCGTCGCTACGAAAATTCTCTGGTCACGAAGTTTTATGGCGTTCATTGTGTTAAACCGATCGGTGGAGTTAAGGTTAGTGTGAATTGTACGTATTCGTTTCGGCTTAAAGATACTTTTGGTCCTTTTTGTTTCATTATGGACTCTTTTACCCCTTATATATGCATAATGACAGAGCCAGGAATTTATTCTCGGGTGGGCTCGTGTAATATCTAAGTATAGTCGGATTGGCTGTATTAAGATAACTGACTGTATTAAACTGGATTATATAAATTTTCGGTGTACCAAAAATAACAACTGGATGAGCTTAGCCACCCTAAGCCCACAATGTAGCTATGCCCTTGTATATTTTTTTTTTTTTTTTTTTTTTTTTTTTTTTTTTTTTACCTTTTCGATCGATTTCCCCCAAGTGTCAAGTTTTTATTGGTTTGAGCATATCATACCTTCATTGTTGGTTGTTTGACACTAAACGCATACATAAGGGGTAAAGTGTTTGTAAAGTCCCATATCGGTAAAGTAATGTACTGCTCACCCCATATAAGCGTAAGACATAAAAGTCTTATCAACTCGGGTTAGCCTTTATACACCAAAATAGGACGGCGATCTAAGCAGTTGATCGGACCATTTATGACCCATTTAGCGCTACCAGGCCTAGGGTCTTAGGGCGTTACAGAATGATATCAGACCCGACTATCAGACGGATCTAAGTGCCACACCGTGAGGGGTGGGGGTCACCTCTAGAAATCCTCTGGTAGGGACGAAACTGAAACAAGTCCACTGGGACAAGTCTTAGCCGGGTCAGGCTTCAGATCACCTGTCTAAGTTGTACGTCTAATTTTGGTGTATAAGTGAAAACTACGTCGTTTCATGTGTATTTGATTATTATGTTTTGTTTGTTTTTTTTCTCTTCAAAAATTCAAATACATATAAAACGACGTAGTTTTTACTTAGATATCGAAATTAGACACACAACCTAGACAGGTGATCCCTTCCCCGCTCTAGAAATCCTCTGGTAGGGACGAAACTAGGACAAGTCCACTAGGACAAGTCTTGGCTGTTTTTTTTGTTTTTCTTCAAAAATTCAAATACATATAATATAAAACGACGTAGTTTTTACTTAGATATCGAAATTAGACACACAACCTAGACAGCTGATCCCTTCCCTCCTCTAGAAATCCTCTAGTAGGGACGAAACTGGAACAAGTCCATTGAGAAAAGTTTTGGCCGTCTTGACGAGGACACCGGTCCCTTAAAGGGGGAGAATGTAAAGTGTAATGTACTGCTCACCCATATAAGTGTGATACATAAATGTCTTGTCAACTCGGGTTAGCTCTTATAGACCAAACGAGGACGGCAGTCTGGCTCATTTAGCGCTACCAGGTCCGGGGTCTGGAGGCTTTACGGTGTTTAAAATGTTGAGGTCAGAAATGCACAAATCGTGAAACATGAGGGGCTATTTTTTTTTCCCATGCATTTCTTGATGCTGATTTTTGGCTTTTTGATTGAAAAACTAGACGCGGTTTATCGTGATGGGCAATTTGTTTTGCTCGGAATACCGAATCCACAGGCGGTTTGATCTAAAAGGATCATCACATGGAAGAACAACTGATAAACCAGAGGAAGAAATCGATGAAACAACTACACTTAAAGATCTTGATCTTAATTTCGTGTTTCGGGTTCAGCCCAAATGGTATCAAGAATTGATCATGTGAGTTTGGATTTTCTCCTTTTTATTACTAATGAATTAATCCAGCAGTAAGATTACATAATTTTTAATGATTCTGCAGACAAATCGATCGCGATTGTGAGTTTTTGGAAGCCGAGAAAATCATGGATTATAGTCTTTTGGTCGGTATTCATTTTCGTTCTGATAATACCGGCGATAAGATAGGTTTATCCCCTTTTCTCTTACGGAAAGGTACGTAATTCGTCATCATTGTTCGTTTAATTAAAGTTATTGTTTCTTGCCGAGTTTACGAATAACGAGATCGTTGTTTTAATTTTATTTTAAGGAGATGATGATTCATATCAAGTAGAAAAATTTAATCGCGGGTTTCGGTTTCTTGAAGCCGAGCTCCAAGATATGGATCGCGTTCTTGCTGGAAGGTATATAACATTTTCTCCAGATTTCAATGCGTTCCTTTAAATGTGGGCCATATTTAAACACGATTAACGAATAAACGGTTTCTATAAAAACAGGAAACCATTGATTCGATTGGGAGGGAATATGCCTGCAAGAGCAGAAAAAGTAGCAAGAAGAAGTGATTTTGGTGGTGTCTGCAATTTAATCCCTTCTCGCAATGGCGAAATCTATGAAGTTGTTCTTTATTTCGGGATTATCGACATTTTACAAGATTACGATATCACGAAAAAGCTTGAACATGCTTACAAATCGTTGCACGCCGACCCGGCATCGATATCCGCTGTGGATCCGAAACTGTATTCAAAGAGGTTTCAAGATTTCATTGGAAGAATTTTTATTGAAGACAGGTGATGAAACAGAAGGGCGACCTCAGTGGCATTACAGTAAATCTATAGTTTTTGACACTATAATTAATATATAGTCGATTTTATAGTTTAGAATCGAGCTGCTGAAGGTCGACTTTAAAATATCGATTTTTCGAGGATCGATCGTTTTTGGTGTGGTGTCACTCAAAAACTTCCCGTAAGTGTAAAATTTGTGGGGTAGAGCCGTAGAGGGGCATTGGGATTATAGTATTTTTTTTACTGAAATTTTTTTTTTTTTTTTCTTATTCTTTTTAGATATTCTTTTTGTGTGTAGTTAATCAACAATGTGAAGATTTGAAAGATAAGTATAGGGAACAAAGCTTGATGTTTCCTTGAGAAAAAAAAGAAGAAAAGAAACGGTGGGGTATTTTCAGTATATTTTTAGTGTATATATATAAGTTATTTAAGGCATCAAAACGAATTTATTTTCGAGACACGACAGTGATATTTGACGTTTTAAAATTTGAATCTAAGTCCATCGCAAAGTTTAAATTTCTATTTTCGTTCTTCATAAAATCGAATCTAGCTCAAAATATGATGCTCGGCACGGTGCTTTTAATATGGTTTTTAGTTTTTCTTTTAAAACAAGTGAAGGATAGAGCATGTAACTAAAGTGTATGACAAAGCAAATTAAAATAAAAAAAATTGTTACAGATAGAACATTGACTAGAAACAAATGGTCCCAAAGTTTTAAAATATTGCCATTAAAGTGTAATGGTTGTGCCCACACTTTTTGACTCCATTCACTTTATTTGTGGGACTTCTTTGTGTCACTTATAGGTGAGATCCTTATGCATAGGTCTTTGTCATTCTTTGTCCCTCTGGATGATTTTTTTTTTTTTTTTTTTTTTTTTTTTTTTTTTTGGGGCCTGATTTTTCAAGCATCTCTGTAATTGTATTATTGTAACGAGCTGAAAATCTGAGTATATTTTCGGATTCGGATTGTTCGATCATTATCCGAGAACACTATAGATAAAAATCGAGTCATAAAGCCCCGTGAGATACACTACAATTATAAAGACGGATACTGTAACATTAGAATACTCGACTAACTATAAATCCCCATAATAATTTTCATTATATATTACATACAACACATATTTTTTCATAAATTGAACCACTATTACAACTAGAACCATTGAAAATATGAGATGTCTTGTGAAACATCTACACTGATCCATTAGGAAAATTGCAAAAATAGTCCTTTAAGTTGGTCTCCTAAATTTTTCAGTCCTAAATTTACTCCGGTGAAAAAATAGTCCTATAACTTGGTTCTTTTTTTATATAAAAAATAGTCCTGTAAGCCGAAATTTGCTGACTAGGCACCGGAATTACCAAAACTGGTATGTGACTGCCACGTGGCTGTCACATTGGCTCCTACGTGACTTAGCTCGAACTCTGTTCGCCTAGTCAAGCGGGCATGGTCCGAGCTGGCGGACTGTGGAGTGGAGGGCGGATAGGGCCGGCCCTCAGTGCTTCGTGTCGTCCTGTGACTGGCGAGCTGAAGACTTAATTTGCTAATCGACGCATGTTGCCTAGCCAATGATGGGAATCGTAAAGGCTTGAGGCAGGCTGGATTTTACCCAGCCCAATCCGGCTTATGAGGGTGCGGACTGATTGAACCGAGGACCCTATCTGTTATTGGGCCATGATGACGTGGTCAATCAGGTTATAAAATACTTGACCACCATAAACCAATACTAGCAAGAGGACTAGGCCCATCGTAGTATAGGTATAGTGAATCAAGTCGATCCCACAGGAACCAATTGTGGGTCATTTCATATATAAACAATTAATTATACATGTCAAGGACATAAAGGCGGTCTACGACCAACATAGGACAAGAAAAGTAAAGACACGACTCGACACAACGTAATTAACCTCCCCAATTATAGTCTTTATCGTTTGGACCTAGATAATTTATATAATAAAACCGAACTTATTAGCTGTCAATCCGTTTGTATCTATCTTAGATTGACTACGGAGTCATCCTCTTTAACTTGACGTAGCACCGGTGAGTCACTAGATCAACGTGATATTGTTACGTGACTTCGCGCTTTTAGTGCCTCTCCATCTCATATAACTCACACGCTACTTACGACTCTAAGGATGCCGATATTGACCGTACACCTCGCTCAGCAACATTCCTATGGTTAAAGCGATTTTCTAAACGATCACTCAAGCCCTCGCCCACTAGCAATTACCAAGTTATAGTCTCATGCTAATCTACGACGTCACGTATAATCAGTGCTAGCAATCCCCAAATATAAACCTACCTAGATAACATTTGAACGTCCGAAGATCAATTCATGAGCCTACCCAAGAGTTTTATATCGGTATTTCCTTTTACACGTTTTAATTAAACTAAGCGAGTAACGTAGCTATATAGCCATACCTACCGAGATAATAAATTCTATTAAGTTAACCTAACCATAAAGACATGGATATCTAACGGATAAAAGCAGGCTCGGTCGACCGAATAGGTGGGCTCGGTCGACCGAGTGAACTCATTCGGTCACCCGAATCAATTTCGTCCCAGATTACATCCCCGAACATATCTCTCGGCGTTTCATCATACGAGCAGTTAAGCGATGAAATAATTTACGATATTCATATAAACTAACATAGATACGCATTAATTAAATCAAGTAGATTCATGAATAAATACTAAGTGTATGGCGTAGGTTAAGGGATCCTCATAGACAAGGCTTCGCCACATCCATAACAACATAACCTAGATCTACATCATCTAGCTATGAATTAACTAACTCAAGCAATAAAGCATAATTGGGGGGAATTAATTACTTAAAAGAAAAGAAACAGAAAATAAAGGCTTACATAATGCAGCCCTTAAATTGCTGGAAACACCCTCAATAAACTACATTGAATCAAGATATGAATAGAGTGATTTTATTGAATGATATTCTAAGGTATATATTGGTGTGTTTTTACAAATTTCGTAGCCGCTGCTTATATAGAGGTTTTTGCCGACCTAGGAAGGATCTAGAAGATATACACGCGATTTCTGCCGGATAAACTTCAAGTGACCGAGCCGACACTCTCGGTCGACCGAATGGATAGGCTCGGTCGACCGAGCCATTTTTTACACGTGTTAAACGCGTCTCTTTGTCTGACTTGTTCCCCACTGCACGCTTGCGTGTTGATCTGATTAATCTTTCATTTAATGCTCTGATTTTCTTCCTCTATTATCTTGAGACCATTGATTGAATGACATTAATCCTCTCGATTTGTCGTGATCTACAAAATCAGCATTTATCGCACAATAAATCGGCTTTTAATAATGAAAACGGCTAAATACCAAATATCATATTAATAATCACTTAACATTAAATAATAAATATAAACATGTGATTTAATATGAAATATATATTATTAATCTCGATTTAAGGTCAACGTTGATGACTTTTACGGGTATAATTTGACCGTCATCAGGTCAACATACATGCCCAATATGAATCTGCGGGCTCGTTTCTGGGGTAGGCATATCACCTGGTAGTCCTGATGAACTGGATGAATATATGGAAATCCGGATGAAGCTGCTGATGAACATGATGAAGGTCAGGCGGGAAAACCAAAATTGGGTGGTTTTAGGCCGCTAGAGCTAAAACCAGCAGTTGTAAATCTCAAATCTGAACGGAAATCAGAACCGTAAAAATTCCAAAAGCGTAATGTTTCCCAGTAAAGGAGCCAGCTGATATGGTCGGGCGTATCACAAACGGATTAAACGGTGGATATCCAGCTACTTGTTTATGTTAATTGTTGAAGAACACTATGAAGAAGATATGAAGATGCAAAGAACACACAAGTTGTCGACAAATTGGCAGATGTTGTCTGTATTTTTCATTAATCAATCCCCCGAAAAGGGGTATAAATGCTGCTATTTATAGGGTCTAAGAGTCGGCGGTTACGAAGGCGGTAAATACAATACAAGTAAAGCATAAGTAAAATACTAGGCCGTTGGGCGAGCTTTGATTGGGTGAGCTTGTATCATAACCGCAGCGGGTTATTCACCTGTAATCGTCGTGTATGAACCATGTTTCCTAGTCAAGCAGGCTTGGTTCGAGCTAACGGACGGCGAGCTAAAGGGTGAGTAGCTCGGCCCCTCATTGCTTCGTGCCGCCCCATAGCTGGCGAATTGAAGGCTTTGCTGATCGACGCTCGTTGCCTAGCCAATGATAAGTACCGTAATGACGTGAGGTGGACTGAATTATACCTGACCAGTCCAGCTTATGAAGGTGCAGACTGATTGGGCCAAGTACCCTATTTGTTATTGGGCCAACGTACTGACCTAACGTGAATCCGCGGGCTCTTTTCCGGGCTTGGTGTATCACCCTTATTTATTGTTAGTTTTATTTTTTGAATGGATTATTTATTGTTAGTTTTTTTAGGGGTACTACCTCCGTCCCAAAATATACACTTTTAGATTTGTCTCATAATATAAGTCATTCTAGTTACAAATGCAACATTTATTACTCTTTTCTCTATCTTATCCTATGAATCCAACCAATTTTCATTACTTAATAGGGGTGTTCACGGTTCGGTTTGGTTCGGTTTTAAGTATTTTCAAGCTCAAACCATATATTTCGGTTTGAAATATATTAAATCAAAACCAATCATATCATAAACGGTTTGGTTCGGTTCAGTTTTTCAATTAATCGGGTTGGTTCGGTTCGGTTAGTCGGTTTACTCTACAAATACTACCCCAAATTAAACCTAGTAATTAACTTGATCTAATAACACATAATTACCCCAAGATAAACAAATTACTGAAGTTATTTGTTCATTATGTCGTTACTTGCTACTCAATAGGTATTAAGTCACACTAATTTCAAAAGGAAAACACTCTGTCAAATAATATATGCAATTAAGAGCGACAAAACGCTCTAAAATTGATATCAAAATAAATGATAACCAGCAAACGAACGACATAAAAATTAAGTTATCAAAAATATCTCAACACTAAGTGAATTTCAAAATACTTCAGTCGTCGTAGATACACAAGTTCTTATGTTGATAGAATCATAATGTTGAACTGCTATATCTATATTATTATATAGGAAAAGGTTATAAATGACCACTTTTAATCTAATATGAGTAAAAAGGACAAGGAAAAAAGACGGTGGTTGTAAAGGACAAAAAATAATGAATACCCAATAATACCTTTTAGTATTATTTTCCTGAATTATTAATTGCTATTCAATGCTGTTCATTAATTGCTTTTCAATGTTGTTTAAACACTTTTCCTTTTTTTAAAATTTATAAATCCTATATTTAATATGAATTAATTCTGCCATATTAATTGATCGAAATTAATGGTAAATCTTCTCTAAAAAATAATATAGATACCCGAAAATAGCCCAATTTATAAATAAAAAATAAAAACTCTTTTTAATTTACTATTTGTTACTATATCAATCTTTACTAATTGTTACTATATTTTTTTGTGTGTAAATACATGTATTAGACTGACTAGTACTAATGTACTCTAATGCTTGTTGCTACATGTTTTTTGTTGTAACTTCATTCTTGGTATGTGTGTTACTGCGCACTTTTTTCCTGATTAGATTACTACTAGTCATGTAGTAACATCAGCATCATGTAGTAACACATGTTCTAACACAAGCCATTTTCATCATGTAGTAACACCACTATGCACACTCCATACAAAGAATGTAGTTACGCATAATGTAGTATCACAGTGAAAGTCCACATATGAAAGTAACACGTATTTCACGTTGGTTCCGTGAACACCCTCCGACGTAGTAACACCACTACTTAAACACCCTTAAACATAGTAACACATAATGTACACCCTAAACCCAAAACCTGAACCCTGAACATTAAACCTTAACTAAACCCTAAACCTGAATCATAAACCCTAAACCTGAACCTTAAACCTTAAACCTTAAAGCCAAACCCTAAACCCTAAAATTGAACCCTAAATCCTAAACCCTAAACCTGAACCCAAACCTAGCATTTAGGGTTCAGGTTTATGGTTTAGGTTTAGGGTTTAGGGTTCAGGTTTAGGGTTTAGGGCATTCCCATCAGTTACTCTATCTCTATCCCCAGAAATACTATTAAAAAATAATATCCATAGTTTACAGCAACTAAATTCACAATACTCTACATCAGCATCCCTATCTCTATCCCTACAACATTAAAATATTCATTTTTTAACTATAAACAATTTTTTCAAAAGTAACTTTTCAACTAACTTTTAAATTCAAATTTTACTCCAATGGCTATATTCGAACTCTGCAATACTAATGTTAAACAGCTTTCACTCTATATATATTGGATTAGTTCATGAATGAAAACAGCATCGAGCAATTCTTCTTTATTTAAAAGTTTCTCACTAATCAACCACATGATCTCCAAAATCATTAACAAAAAATTAACTTTGACGACTCCATAGCAAAAGATCAAAGGTTTTAACGAAAGAAACCTGCATCTACAAAACTTACAATTTCTTTTATGAATGAAACTGACATTTTGTGAAAATGCACAGATCCTCCAAATATTAACATTCCAACTTCTGTATGGTTAAGATGAATCGGCTACCTAGAAAGACGCCATGATAGAGCAAAATGAGGTCACCATTGTCATGTGAGCAAAACGATAATAATAATCGATATCAAACATTGTAAACCCACATACGTAGGAAAACCAATGTTAGTGTGTGGACAAAAAGATGAATAGTAAACAACTGAAATTACACCAAAAATGGATTTTTATAAGCATGTAAAATACTTTTGTAGCAGATGAAACGATACAGAGCGTTCCCCTAATTTGAAAACCCTATAAACAAAAATTAAAAGAACACAGTGTTTTATTAGTAAAAAAAAATTTAAAAGAACACAGTACAAAGGACACTGATTTGCAATTGTTGAAGGCTTGTTAACATACCTAGAAATTTAATGCCACTGATATGCAGCTCTGCTGGAACTTTGCTTGAAGAGAATAACCGGAATTTCGAGCAAATTTCTTCAATGAAGCGTGCATTATTCATCATTGCTTCCTGTAATTTCACTGCTACCATCATCAAAGGGCTAAATTACAATTTTAGTCCTCTAACTAGCCTGTTTTTCGATTTTGGTCCTATTTTTTCTCCGGCGACAATTTTAGTCCTGTAAGTGTTTTTTTTTTGCAAAAATAGTCCTGAACGCCAGAAAGACCACTTACAGGACTAAAATTGTCGCCGGAAAGACCACTTACAGGACTAAAATTGTCGCTGGAAAATACCAATTTTAGTCCTGTAAGTGGTCTTTCCGGAATTCAGGACTATTTTTGCAAAAAATAGACCACTTACAGGACTAAAATTGTCGCCGGAGAAAAAATAGGACCAAAATCGAAAAACAGGCTAGTTAGAGGACTAAAATTGTAATTTAGCCGGTGGTTGAAACTGTGCAGATTATGTTTGGAAAAAGGGGTCGTGTGGGGGTTAGGTTCTATAAACCGTGGGAAAGTTATTGGAGGGGATAATCGTGGGAACATGATTTTGGGAAGTTAGGAGAAAAAGTTTTACGGTTTGCGGTTGTCTAGAATTGAAGATAGTGGGGTTGGAGTTTGCAGAAAGTGGGGCGATGAGGGTGACGGAAGGAACACATTCATTGTAAATCAGCACAAATAATAAACTATGGAATTTAAAGGGAAAAAACGGGGGGAAATGGAGTGCAATTACATGGAAATAATGACGTGGGTGTATTGGCAGTTTTTTAGTCGACTTTTTCTGGATGAACTTGTTTAATATGACCCGTGGGAATAATGGAGTGCAGTTTTTTTTTGGAAATGGAGTGCAGTTGTTTTTGGAAATAATGACGTGGGTGTATTTCACGGAGTTAATATGTGGTGAGATTTTTTTTTATTTTAAGGTCGTGGGTTTTTTTTTTAAAATTTTATTTTAAGGTTGTGGATTGTTAAATGGCTGAAAACCGGGTATGGGTCGGGGCAATTGGCCTATTGCGGGTCCCGTTGGAATAATGGAGTGCAGTTTTTTTTGGAAATAATGACGTGGGTGTATTGCACGGAGTTAATATCTGGTGAGATTTTTTCTTTCTGACTGAACCATCTTGCAACCAAACGTGCCTTATACTTAACTCCTTCTACCTCAGTTATCCCTTCCTTCTTCTTGAAAATCCATTTGCAAGTAACAACTCTCTTATCAGCTGGATGTTTAACTAGATCCCAAGCTTGATTCTTCAGTAATGACTCCATTTCATCTCCCATGGCAGCAAGCCATTGAGATGCTTCAGAACATGTCACTGCTTCCATGTAAGTAGAATGTTCAAAACCGTCCGCTTCTTCTGCAACTTGAAGTGTGTATCCAGCCATATCATCAAACCCGTATCTTCTAGGAGGTATCCCAATATTGGATCTTCTAGCTCTGCTGATAGCTGTACTCTGCTGACCCACGTTCTCAGTTTGACGCTCAATTGACATTTGCTCAACTGACTGGCTTGGATTCAGCTCTGGTTCAGCAACCAGATCAGATGAAACTTGGATTAGTTGATTGTTGCATTACAACTGACTCCACCTGAAGCTCCACCTCATCATCGCTTTTTCGCTTTAGCATCGGTTTTGATTTTAGTTATCCTCCCCACTGATGAACTGAGTATAGAATTTTCATCGAAAACTGTATCTCTGTTGAGAATGACTCTGTTTTCTGCTGATGACCAAATTCTGTACCTATTTACTCCATCACCATACCCCCACAAACACTCCTTTCTTGCCCCTTGGTTTCAGTTTCCCTTCATTGACATGATAGTAAACTGTGCTTCGAAATACCTTTAGAAATGAATAATCTGCAGGCTTCCTGACCACATCTCAACTGGTGTTTTGAGACTGATCCCTGTGTGAGGACTCTTGTTGATTAAGTAGCAAGCTGTGGTTACAACCTCTGCCCAAAATCTCCTTGACAAACCAGCATGAGAAAGCATACATCTTCCTCTCTCCAGAAGAGTTTGATTCATTCCAGCAGAATTCCAGACCATTATTTGTACGAAGCCTCTTGATCTTCTTCCCCAACTGATTTTCAACTAGAGCCTTCCATTGCATGAAGCTCTTGAATGCCTCACTTTTGTGTTTCATCAGCACCACCCAAGTCATCATTGAATAGTCATCAATAAAGGACACAAAATATCTGTGACCACTAATGACTCCACCTTTGATGGCCCCCAACAATCAGAATGAATGTAATCAAGTGATGACTTTGTGTTATGTACCCCTTTCGAGAACTTGCTCCTATAAAGCTTCCCAAGCACACAATGCTCACAAAAGTCCAAATTCTTGACCTTACATCCCCCAAGAAGATCTTTCTGAGAAGGAACCTGCATCCCTTTTTCACCTATGTGACCCAGTCTCATGTGCCACAGTTTTGTAAGCTGTGAGTGATGAATCTCAGCTGATGCCACAGCAGCAGAACCAGCAACAACTGACCCTTGTAATATATACAGAGTTCCTTGCTTGACTCCCTTGAGAACCTCAACTGAGTTTTTATAGACACTCAGCACACCACTTTCCCCCCTAAAAACTGAATCCCCTATTGTCCAAAGAACTGAGAGATACCAAGTTTTTGGTCATTTGTGGAACATGTCTAACTTCTCTCAGTTTACAGAATCTTCCATCCTCTGTCCTAGCTGATCTAAGCCAATCCCAACTACATTGCAGACATTGTTGTTTGCCATAGATATATGACCATCATCTATCTGCTGATAACTTGAGAACCACTCTCTGTGAGGGCAAATATGAAAGGATGCCCCAGAGTCCAGAATCTACACATCAGTTTGATGTGCTGACTCTCCTGCCACTAGGACCATGTCCTCATCTGAATCATGATCAACAGCTACAGCAGTTGTGCCAGAACTGTTCTCCTACTGTTTCTTCCTCTTTGGATAATTGGACTTCCAATGTCCCTGCTCCTTACAGTAATTGCAAACAACTATGGACTTAGGGCCTTTGGACCTTGTCTTCTTGGAACTTTTCTTCCTAGATCGACCATGCTCTTTTCCATCGCTGTCACATCGACTATCAGTCCCCTGACTGATTATCTACCCCAATCGCGCCTTATGTCTCGGCTCCTGGCATGTAAAGTCGACCTTACATCCTCTAAAGCAATCGTATCCTTCCCAACTATGAAGGATCGCACAAAGTTCTCATAGGAAGCCGGTAATGAAACAAAGCAAAATCAAAGCAAAGATCTTCATCCTCAATCTTAACATTAATATTCCTGAGATCAAGTAATATTGTGTTCAGCTGATCAAGATGATCTCTCAACTGAGCCCCCTCATGCATCCTCAGGTTGAAAAGCCTCGGCTTCAGCAGCAACTTGTTGGTCAATGACTTAGTCATATAAAGGCTTTCAAGCTTCAACCATAACTTGGCAGCGGTGTCTTCCTCAGCAACTTCTATGATAACATAATTTGACAAGCACAACTTGATGGTTGAATGTGCTTTCTCCTCCAGACTGGCATAATCTGCAGAACTGGCATCCCCTCTACCAGATAAAGGAGTCCACAATCCATGTTGCTTTAACAAGGCCCGCATCTTAATTTGCCACAGACTGAAACTGTTCCTCCCTATAAATTTATCAATCTTCACGTTCATTGTTGGCATCATTCTAATGAAAGAACAAACCTTTGATCACAAAATCCTAGCACCGGTCTTGGTGAAGATCAACTCTGTTCACCTGCAACTCCTGAATCCGAACCGGACGCTCCGATACCAGTTTGTTATAAACACAGATTGGAAGCTAGCAGTTTAAGAAAGAAACAATCACAGAAGCAATGCAAACGTAAAGAATGGCGGAATTGATAAACACAGAAACAAGAAGAGCACAGTAATTTAACGTAGTTTCCGGTATTGTGCTGACTACTCCACGGACAGAAAATGAGATATTTATTATGCACAGAATTACAAGGTTTTCACAAGTGTGTGAATAACACTTTGATAGACACACATTGCATTGATTACAACTTCGGTATTTATAGACACAAGTCCCAAACCCTAACCGTCAAAGATCTTTGTCGGAATTCTCATAAATACCCCAGATGTGGACCCCAGCTCCAGCTGTTATCCACCAGACGAAACTCAGTTCAAAACTGACTCTCCAGGCTTGTAATCAACTGTCCAGATGTAGAACTCAGCTATACTTAGCATAACTCAGCAGATCAGAACTGACTGCTGACTTCAGAAGAAACTCAGTTGCACTTCATCAAACTGACTTTCAAAAAACTGAATATACTTAACTGAAACTGACCATCATTCTCAGTCTTCAGTTTCTCAGATTAGTTCCACCAGATCACTTATCAGTTTAGAGATCAAGTCACCAAAACTGACACCATGAAAAACGACTTGTGCATCCATTGAAAAGTATATTCTAGAACCCGTCACTAATGATAGTCGTTCGTCATGATTGAGAAAAGGCGAGCACAAGTCGATCATGTACGGTTGATATATATTTGTGCATGTTTCATGACAGAGCAAAATGAGATTGCAAAAGCTAAAGGACCCAATGATTTATTGACCTGGAAGAACATAGAGAACATGAAGTATTCGTTAGTCTGGGGGCATTCAGAGAAACTACAACAGATTGCACATTTGCAGGTTTCACAATACCTAAAGGATGGAAGGTACGTATAATTTACCGAGAAATGAAATAATGAATAATTAGACTGTGCTATTACGAAAATCTATTTATTTAGTCACAAGCTAAATCCTTGATTTTGTAGAAATTTTGGAACGTGCATACAACACACAAAAATCCCAACTACTTTCCTGATCCGGAAAAGTTCGATCCGACAAGATTCGAGGGAAACGGCCCAGTGCCTTACACGTTTGTGTCTTTTGCAGGAGGACCTCGTATGTGTCCTGGAAAAGAGTACGCCCGGCTAGAGGTATTGATTTTCATTCATAAGATAGTCAGGAAATTCAAATTTGAGCTTACTATTCCAAATGAAAAGGTTTTAATCCTTGCTTCTCCGGTGCCAGTGAAGGGAATGCCAGTGGAGCTTACTATCCGCCTCCACCCAAGTGGAATGCAATCGGTTCATGAACCCTAATTACTAGTTAGTCTATGAATGTACTTTGTCTTAATAAGTGGTTTTAGAACAAAGTCACTCGTTGAAATATTTTTTTTCTTATTCATGTTCATTTAAAAAGCCGTTTTAAAAATCCATTTGAATTTTGTTTAAAAAACATCTTGAAATCCGCTTGAAGATTCATTTCAATTCCGCAAAATGCATGTAATTAAGTTTCCTTTCCGCTTTATCATTATCTTTTGTACAATCACTAAAAAAACCCTCTTTTTAGCGGTGACTTTAAGAAGTCATCGTTAATCATATAATTTTCTGATTTTTATATCCCGCCGTAAATAAGAGTAGTGGTGACTAAGCAAATTAATTTATCGGCGATTTTAAAATAGCTGCTGGGAAAATTCCCTCTTTTCTGGCAGATTGATATATATATATATATATATATATATATATATATATATATATATATATATTTTTTTTTTTTCCACCGTAAATGAGTGTAATGTTTCTTTTTTCCGTTGGGTTTCTAGGTGTCTTCTTACGTGTAAACGATCCGATCCAGATCAATCATTTACCTATCGAGTTGAAAAATCTAGAAGCAGACAAAAAATTGTTTGAGATCGGCTTGATTAAAAGCATGAATGAGGATTGAATTGATGATAAAATAGAATCATTAGTCGCGAATAGTATTTCGATCGGTGATGAAGAAAGAGAATTCTTGGTTCCGTTCTCCACCTTAACGACAAAAAAGGACATTGATTTAGTTCTGTGGAGTCTGACTCATAGTGATCATTTATCAAAGAATGACTCTGGTTATCAAATGATTGAACAACCTGGAGCAATTCACTTACAATAATTCGTTGACATTCATAAAAAGGTATCTAATGAATTATGATTTCAATACATCATGCTTAGTAGAAAAATAGATATTCCTCGCTCATTATCAGACGCTCACTTATTCATAAATTTCGTGTGTGGCTAATAGTTTTCATTTCCCATCTCATGGTAAACTTTTTTCGCTCCTCTTAGCCTTATCCCCCTCTAGGGGTATTTTAATAAATATGTTCTATAGGAAGTGGACGATCATATTTGGTCAAATACCTAGCAACAAACTCCTATGTCCCTTTCATTACGGTGTTTCAGAACAAGTTTCTGGATAACAAGCCTGAAGGTTTTCATATGGATGATATCAATATTGATGGCGTGAATCCATTAATCAACTTGGTCGTCTGTGCTAGCTTATTAGTAGCGAGCTCTATGTTGAAAGAGGATTTAATGCTCGTGTTTTAATTCTGCTCAAATTCAACTCGATTATGCTCAACAAAATTTTATGCACTTCAATTTCGAAAAAAATGTTAAACTTTAAGGTACTCGAGTTTAGTTTGTTAAAATAACTTTTCCATCAATATATATGTATATGAATATATATTAATTAATGTTCGATAAAAAATGTAAATATTTCGAAGCAAGCTTTAAAGTTTTCGAGTTCGACCTGCTAACCTTGATCAAATGCTCGAGTTTGGAACGAATATGGTTAATGGTATATGAGCAAACATTTCATGACGTCATCTGCCAAAGATAAAAAAGCAACAACAAGAAGTAGCAATTTTCTCCAACAAATAACGTTAATAAAAATCAAGATTCACGTCACGAACCACTCATATCAAATTTACGCATTCAATTCGTGATTTACTCATAAAATCATACAATTAAGCTCATAAAATGAGGTAAACCAATGGTAAGAAGTAATTCGTGATTTATTCAGAATTTGTGATCTAACCGTTCCACCTGCAACTACCAATTTAATAATATAATTATAAGTTCATATTTGATTTAATAAATTCAACCACCATTTTTAAACTGCTACAATAATCAAGCTGGTCAAGTAATGAATTGGTGAAGTAACTATTTGGGGAATCATTTTTGTTCAAAGTCAAACTCAAATGAAGCTGAATGATGACTTGTTGCTTGTACATGCTAACCAAGGTTATTTTAAAATATAAATATAAAAAAAGTTGCCCTCCATTGCAACGCCGTGAGACCTCATTTTAAACGAGGATATGTAAATCGAAAGTTATATATCAGTAATTTACTTTAAAAAAACTGTTTGTATATTTTTTTTTTTTCCTTTGATAAGGGAAATCGATATAGGGTATCAAACTCTAATAATACGTAAGATTGTCATTACAACACTCTTGTTTTTTTTACCATTGAGCTATGTCCTAGAGGCTTAACGAAGGTTAAGGTTATTTTAATTAGTACTACTGATGATTTTGAGGACAATAAATACAGGTTTTGGTGTAATACATATACATGATACATCATACATCAAAAAAATTCATTTCATTTGTGAGAGAAAAATCTGAAATATGGATTCCTATCTTATGTATGCAATCAGTACCTTTGTTACTATTCTTGTGTCTGTATTGCTCATCTTTTTCATCCGAAAACGCAGCGAAAAACGCAAAAACTTTCCTCCAGGTTCTTCTGGGCTGCCATTATTTGGAGAAAACATATCATTGGCTCTATTGGGATTTGACAAATTTGTGAATAACAGAATCAAGAAATACTCAGCTGATGTTTTCCAGACATCAATATTAGGACAAAAGATGGCTATCCTTTGTGGGCCCCAAGGGAACAAGTTCATCTTTTCAAATGAGACAACATGGTGGCCTCAATCAATGAAAAGGATTTTACACTCCACTGAATACCTCGAAGATTCATCGGTGGCGGAAGCCATGACGGCTTTAACACGCGCCTTTGCCCTAGATTTTCTTAAGCCTGATGCCCTGAAGAAATTCATTCCAATAATGGATATGATAGCTAGACAACATATTGAGAAAGAATGGATACCTCATCAACAAGTTGAAGTCTTGCCACTTTCGAAGAAGTACACGTTCGATATAGCATGTAAATTGTTCATGAATGTTGTAGATCCAGCACAAATCAAAAAGCTATCCGACCCGTTTCAGATCTTATCAAATGGGATGTTTTCAACCCCGATTGATCTACCCGGAACCGTTTACAATCATGGGATCAAAGCCAGGAACACGTTCCGTGATGAACTCGGGAAGATTGTTAGGGCAAGGAGATCAAAGGAAAATAATGGTGAAGATTATAGTGAAAATCTTTTATCTCAGATACTTGTTGCAACAAAGGAATATGGTGAATTTTATAGTGAAAATGAGATTTCAGCAATTATTAATGGTTTGTTGATTGGTAGCCATGAGACAACAAGTAGCACAATCACTTTTGTCTTGAAACACCTTGCTCAATATCCTCACATTTACAATCAAGTCTTCAAAGGTATCTTTATTTTCTATAAATTCATTCTCTTTAATCATATACATACATACATACATACATCTGCTAATAATCGGCGTTTGACATGATAGAGAAAAAGGAGCTCAGATATATATGTATTTGTGCATGTTAATGACAGAACAAAATGAAATTGCTAAAAGTAAAGGACTAGATGATTTACTGACCTGGAAGGACATAGAGAAAATGAAGTATACATGGAATGTTGCACGTGAAACGTTACGTGTTATACCGATTGGTATGGGGGCGTTTAGAGAAACTACAACGGATTGCACTTATGCAGGTTTCACAATACCGAAAGGATGGAAGGTATAATTTATGACAACATTAGACTTATTCAATGATCTTTGTTTTCTTTTATCTATTTAATTTGTCACTTCCAAAGTTCTTCATTTTGTAGACATTTTGGAATGTCCATACAACACACAAGAATCCAAAGTATTTTCCTGACCCGGAAAAGTTTGATCCAACAAGATTCGAGGGGAGCGGCCCAAAGCCTTACACATTTGTGCCTTTTGGAGGAGGACCACGTATGTGTCCAGGAATAGAGTATGCTCGATTAGAGATATTGATTTTCATGCATAACATAGTCAGAAGATATAAGTTTGAACATACTATCCCAAATGAAAAGATTCTATACGATGCATCCCTGGTGCCAGTGCCACAGAAGGGACTCCCTATTCGCCTCCACCCGAGCGGAATATATGCAACCAGTTCATGAACTAATTAATTACTAGCTGGTCTACATTCTATAATGCAATGTATATTGTGTTAATAAATTAAATCTATGTTCAGAAAACGCTTTGAATTTCGTTTGCAGATTCATTTTCTATTTCGCAAAACTTATGTGTATATGTTTCCTTTCAGTTTTATCATTACTTTTTCATATGATACCCTATTATACTTATACATGTGTATCAGTGTTGAGAACCCATAGATAATATGTTGTTTATCACTAAAAATTATATTATAAATGACACTTGTCTACATTAAATTTTGGGGGAATGAGGGAGAAGGACAGAAATATTTCATCAATTGAGTAGAAGGACAGTTTTTTGAAATTTTTGCATAAAGGACAAAACTATTTATTCACTGTCAAAATTCACTTGTGTTCGAAATTCACTGTTTAAATTCACTGACGAAATTCACTGTCGAAATTCACTAATTTTCAAAATTCATCGTCGAAATTCACTAATTTTCGGGATTCACTGTCGAAATTCAATCGTTAAATTCACCGATTTCGGGATTCACCGGGAGATTCACCGATTTTGGGATTCATTTGTTTGTCCTTCTCGCTATAAAAATTATGCAGTTGTCCTTCTCCCTATAAAAAATATGTAGTTGTCCTGTTACTTAAAAATATTTCAGATTGTGTCCTTATCCCTAATTTTCCATTAAATTTTTGGTGTTAGACAAGGGCGGAACTAGTAGGTGGGTGGGGTGGTCTCAAGACCACCCCAAATTTTGAAAAAAAAAAAACAAAAAAAAAATATTTTTATTATTGTATTATTATTAGCGTTAATATTAGTAATTACTGTGTCTCCTTTTTAACTAATTGACTATGTATCCTAGTGGTTTAAAAATACATTTTATTATTGTTAATAAGGGTAGGCTGCAGGTTTGAATCTTGCTATAAACGTTTCTTAGCTCTTTTTTCGGTTTGTTTGATTTTTTTTCTTATGACTAATACATTGTATCCGGGGTAGATTGCAGGTTCGAATCTTGCTATCAACATTTTTTTAGCTGTTTTTTCTTGCTATCAACATTTTTTCAGCTGTTTTTTTTGTTTGTTTGATATTTTTCTTATGACTAATACATTGTATCGGGTTTTATATATATATAAAGAGGATCACATTTAACCTAATTACCTGTATTTTCCCAACTAACCCGCTTTTTAATTGACCCGGCTTAAAAAAAATCAAGAGGTATTTTCCCAAGAGTTGAATAGGCAGAGTAGAGACAGGCTGGACACAAGAGGTATTTTTTTCTTCTGAAATTTAGTTTTGCAAGATTATTTATAGTTTTAATAGTGATTCTATTTAGGGTTGTGGATTTGGGTTTGTGACAATGAGCAGCTGAAAAGAATATCAAAATCTTTAAGAACGTTAGGTTTGCTTTATTTGCTGTTTCCTTTTTTTACCATTTTGTTGATGCAATTGCTTGAATGCTAATTTTAATAATAGTTGCTTGGATGCTAATTTTGATCCTGTGGTGGAAGAGACTTTTTGTGTGGACGATTTCCATTCTTTAAATTTTTTTTAAATTTTTTTTTTTATGATTCAGAATTTGTTTATGCACATGTTCGGGTGAATCCTAACATCCACAATCGTTGCATTTTCAATTGTTTTTGTTTCAATGATGACTCCAAGAACTACAGGTATGGAGAAACAGATTTTAAATTCCAGTTTTGCTTTTAATTTTTTGGATCTTTAGTTCATGAAGAGATCGATTTATCTGCTACAAATGATTGCCCGTAAAATCGATTTAATTTGCTGCTGATTTGTGCGGGAGGTTTGGGGGAATTAAAACCGGTATCCATAATTCTTATTTTTCTTTTTCATAGCGTTGTTCCACTTACCTTGATTCTTCTCTCTTTTAAATTGGATTCCATTTTCCAGCAAAAAATTTCTAACTACTACCTAAAAAAAGAAAATTCTAATGAGATTGTCATTTGGCAGAAAGGAAAAAAAAAAGTTTAAGCATTATGTCAAATGCTAAACTCTAAAACAAAGACAAGATTGAATGAATGATCATAGAAGGTCCCTCTAATTTGTCGACATTGGAGGTGCTTTGTTTTTTGTTTTTGTGTGTGTGTGTATGTTTTTTTTTGTGCCTCTGTTCATTTTGGGTGTAATGATAATTGTCATTGATATCTAGAAATAAAATATGCATTAACATTACATTTTTTGTAAATTTTTTTTGTCTGAGTTTTTGATGTCTTATTTGAATTTTTGACTTCAATTGATTTTCATCGGGTATTTATCGTTTAGGGATCTAGGTTTTAATCTTTGATCATTATCTTTATCTGTGTTTGTGGACCTGAAAGTGTAACGGGGCATGATCTTTCACTGCAGGGTGACTTTTGGATTAGAATATCTGCATTCTACAATCAAAGTACGTCGTGTTTAAAGTAGCTGTTATAGCGAATGATAAACTCTTCCAATATAGATCAGTTATTGGTATTGGATTCATGGATCAATGTAGAGCACAAACTGTTAGGAAATCACTAGTTTAACGCAGCGGAATTAAAAATTTTGATTTCATTTTCCAAGATCGTCTTCGTTTAATACAATAAACACGTTAAGTAGTTTGACGGTATATACCTTGGATGATCTACATGATCGAAGCTTTGACCGTCAACAGAGAGTAGTACTGTGCGCAAGCCGTCCACACTTCCGGCCTCTATCGATAATCCACACGAACTCCTCGCCGGAATCCTCCTTGGATTGCTATTAGAAAATCCGGCTGCTAGACCTGTCTTTTTCTCCCTCTCTAACTCTCTATAGGAATCTCTCTATTTTACTCAAGAACTATTAGCTCTTGGAATTGTGATCTACAAAAGAGCTAGTCAACCCCTTTCTTATATAGAGGAAGTGGCGCCCCTTCTTGCCATAATTTGATTAGGAGAAGCTTCCTAGAAGATAGATGAAAGAGAAAAACATTTTCCCAATAAAATAAGGAAAATCACTTAGATTGATTTATCTATTTTATTATAATATCTTATATTAAATAAAATCTAAATATTGCAAATATATTATATTTAATATATTTATCTTATTACCATAAATCCATTTTTCCAAAATCAATTAATATCCAATATTAATATTATGGTAATTTTATTAATCAAAGTACACAATCCAAATGTATCTTATACCTTTGAATGTGGCGCCCCAAATTTGCCAATATTTGGCATCCGGAATATTCTTTAATTAATATAATTTATGTATAATTAATATCTTGTATTTTATTTGTTCATAATAAATAAATATCACCATATTAATTTACCACTATAACCTTTATAGTCTAGAGATAAACTTTCCTTATTTGGTTATCAACTATAACCACATTTTAATCCGACTCGATGTTCATATGTGTGTGACCCGATAGGCTTCCGAATATGTTGGCCGTAGACATTGAGTGTAAATTACGAAAATGCCCTTCATACCTAACGATCACGGGACAGCGTCTAGCTGTTAGATATAGTGTTCCCGAAAGACAATTGTTGCTTGTCCTTACGGGCAAGTGGGAGATTATTGGAAGTAGCGCTTGAAAGACAATTTATGTAATTGTTTTTAGAATTAATAAATGACATATTTATTCTCATCTTATTATTTGCTTCGTGCTTATAAGTAATACATTGCTGAAAACCCCAAGTCGTATCATATGTAGTCATATAACTTAGTGTGTGTCACACATGAGGATTAAGTTTATGGTGATACACTTGAAATGTTAGTCCGTGGTGAAGTTAATCAAAGTATGGGGTCTATTGATTAAACCACCATTAATGCGCCCAGAACACTTTATGGTGTGACCGTCTTATCCGGACCGTCGACATTGGTTGTCTAAGTGGGGCATTTATATATGATGTAGTCATATAGGACTGGACCGATTTAATCTGCGTTTCTCATATAATTTCGTGATTGAGAAATCTCATTAAATCACAAGATGATCATATATGGATTAACCTTAATCCTGAAGTGATTGCATACTCCTACTGGTTTCAGGATAGGGTTTGATGTGTTCGTTAAGGATCGCTAAAAGGCGCGGTCCGAATCAATTTCATGTTGGCACTATTCTAAAATGAGTGAGAAGTGTGTGTCTAACAGATATGGAATCCATTCCTTCCTGTGGGAAGTAGAAAGACAATCCCCTTATTTGTTAATCCTAGAAACTGATCGATCCGCGGAGTTCGTATTGGTTATGAACTAATTGATCACTAGTGGGTTAATGATAAATAAGGATAAGATGTAGTGAGGAAGGTTTACGGAAATATTCCTGCTTCATTACGGATAGTCTATGGAGGGTTAGTTTATATGTATTGATTATATCAATGAACACTTATCGACTCGACTCGACATTTTGAGAATAAGTTATATCTATAATCGATATAGTTCAGTTTCAGATTTATGATGGCGTAATTCCGGAATTAATGAATTAAGTAGAAATATTCTGTTCGATGAATATTTTATTTAATTTATTGTAGCTACTGGTTATAGGTCCATGGTCCCCGGGTTGGCTCCTAACACGCGAGTGTTTTCTCGTTTTATGGAACCTCGAGAATAAATTAAATAGTTGGTTTATTTAATGAATATGCAATATTATTTATTTGGTAAATAAATGTAAAATAGAAAAAGACATTTTCTATTAAAATTAATGACATTATTGGCGCCACAATTGAGGATAAATTAGGAGAAGAAATTTTCCTAGATTATGTCACATGTGTAATTAATTAATTATCTATTTGTTGGATAATTAATGGAAAAATAAGATATTGATTTTTTGGGAATTATCTCTTATCTTTTGGCAAATATCTTTTCCTTGTGGGAATAGGTAATTGTGGTGTGAAAAGGATAACTCTCTCTTGACTAGTTATTTTCCTATATAAATAGAGTTCCTCCTAGCACAAAAAAAACACAATTTGCACCAACATCAAAATTAAAGGAAGAAAAATTAGTTTCTTGCCTTAGTCATTAAAAGAAGAAAAACTAAGGGTTTTTCTTGTGCATGTTTGAGGAGGTTCTTTGGCGAGGATCGACGTCCATCAGTCGTTGCTAGGAGATACAATCCGGAAGATTGTGGCTTCTCTTTCTGTCAATTTATTATTCATCTTAAAAGGTAAATCTTCAACCTTCTCATAGTTGTATTAGTTAATCATGTGAATCGAATCGTAGTAAAATCGCATGCGAATTTATTCATAGTTTCCGCTGTGCATGATCGAGTGTCTCGATCGATGCTGTGAATCAGATCTGACAATCCAATTGTGGATCGGATCAGGATTCGGGTTTCTGTATATCCAGCACTACCAACACACCTCAATCATCGGAAGAGTCAAATGCAATGACTACTACCGTTCATGTGAAACAGTTAGTGTGTAAATTACAATCCTACCGCTGTAATAATATCCATACGATCGTATCTCAAGTGTCAATACATTAATGATCGTATCTTATAATCTGGATATCATGCTCTCTCGGAATAACACATTTACTCCCACTTTGCAAAGATTCTTGAGAGCTAGACATTCCTTATAAGAAGGCCATTTCGGATATTCAATCCCAGTCATAGGATACGCGATTCCCGGACGACCAAACATGTATACTCCGCATGCTTCAATATCACACCCAATCACTACCGCATGATCGTCTCGTGGATAGGGGAAATCTCAATAGTGTCAAAGCATGACAATCCACACCGTGATGCCATGAAGGCTCCGGTCTAAATGATAAATTAATACACAACTGCCACATAGTGCGACACTTAATGTAAGTGGGTCAGTCTAACGTACGCATTCTCTAATACACGTCCACGTACAGTCCAAGTGTCTCTACAGTTCGATAGACGAGATCTATCCCTATTTTCAATAAGATAGAAGACATCAAATATGTGCTAGTCTAATCGTACTATCAATGTCTCAATCAACAGTACATACGCCTAGAGACATTTAAGTATCAAACTTATTAAAGTGATTAGAGATCTCATCAACCATAATCACTATCATGGTTTCTCTATCACAGTTTGACACTAGAGACGTTACTATATATGCACAAACAATAACATGAAGATAAACAATATATAATAACAAAAGTGCTTTTATTATTCATAATAAAGTTATTACATGAACTAAAACAGACTATAAATGACCGGACCCGGTCGGATCCGGTCCAACCCGATTGGGTCTAGGACACCTATTCAACACAAACAACTTACAGGGATCAATTAACCCCTCCATTTTTTCAGAAACAAAAACATCACTTCCTCTTTGTTATCCTCGCCGATCATCCCAGTCGTAAACAAAAACATCACTTTATATGTAAGCAGATGTCTTTTCATGCTGTAATGATCTTGAAATTTACCGTCTTGCACTGCAATTTGTTGCTGATTTGTTATCTTCGATTGAATTGCTTGATAATGTTATCTTCGATCGAATTGCTTGATAATGCTCTGATGGATCTCTCTGAATCTACTGCTCCTAGCATCACTTCATCCTCTTCCACCTCCGACCGGTCTCTGTCGTCAAATTCCAGCTCCCAAACTCTTAAAAAGGAGTCTTACGTTGAATGGACTATTAATGGATTCTCCAGAAGGCCGATGCTTGCTATGGAAGTTAATTCTTGGCTCACGTGAGCTGCTGCTTTCGATCTCTGAATCGATTGCGCTTCATTGGTTACCCAATTTGGAAACTATGGCTGTCATTACAAAAGCTAAAGGCACAAACAGTTACGCCTGGGATGATTGGCGAGGCTTTTACTGCTTCGCTAGCTAGGCAGAAGAGAGTTTTTTTTTTAGACACAAAGGTAATTTCGTATTCTAAGCCTTCGTTATTGTCGATTTGAGTGTTTAGTCTGTGTACGAGTGTTACATATCTGCAATTGAAGATAGGACATGATCAAAACCTTACCCTAGATTCATGGAATTCAGTTCCTTCAACCTGCAGTGGGAGAATGTTGGAATTATCTCATAAGGATGAATTCTTTACTATGATGAATTTCAATCATGTTGGTTTACTATGATATATTATTGTTCTTTGTTTACGCACTCATTATTGACAATGTTCGACCACATTATGTTTAGTGGATCATGTTTTAACATGTTTTTGACGGTTCGGATACTTGATTTGGCTTCAGATTTTCATGAGCATAGATGGAAAAAGTCTTTTTGAGTAGAACTTCAAGTTATTATATTTCAACCTAAAATCAAAATGTAACGTTTTGATTGTTGTCTTTTGTGGGAAATGAATGGCAGAAATGATATTCGGATGGGAACAGTAGGGCGGCATTCTTTACACGCAAATGGTAATTGCTTTTCCTCTTCATTCTTAAGTTGATTTCATGTTTATCTGTGGTTTTTATTTTCCTTCTATAAGTTTCTTGCTTGAGTGCCCTCTCTTATTTGTATTGATTGAATTCTTCTGATCAATTTGCAATTCAATCGAGAAGCATTGGCTTTTCTGTTTTTGTTTTGTGTGTTATCATTTGTAATTTTTGTTTTCGATTTTAGGATTTTATTCAAAATATTTATCTACATTAATCTATCTTTCTTTCTTTTTTATTCTTGAATTTTCAATAGACAGGTTATTTTTTCATTGTCATCATGAAGCCTGATATTTTATTTTTGTATTTTTTGGTGAGAGTGTTTTTATCTACTTTTGGTGAGAGATTGAGGAACTTGGATGATATTTCTATCCGCTTTTGGCTATTCTTAAGAGAAGGGATTGCTACAAGTGACATTCGGATCTTTTGCTCAACTGATGAGGGTGAAAGTGTTTTATCTATATGATGTGTATTTGTATTTGTATTTGTATTGTTTCAACTCATCTTCTCTATGATTTCCTAATGAAATGGTTTTGTACAGTGTTATGGAAGTTTTCTGATCAAAACATTTTTTTTTTCTTGATGGAAAAATATGAGTGTACTTTCATTTTTAGTTTATTTTAGGGCACTTTCATTTTTTGTTGTTAAGCAAATTTTAATGTTGTATTACCCCATGCATTATGTACGGGTTTGTGACTATTTTTTATATATATATATATATATATATATATATATATATATATATATATATATTCCTACATTACCTTTTATAGAAGCAAGACTAATACATGCTCATGACTACATGTATATTATCTTTTGATAAACGAAATTATATTACATCGGATTTTTTTATAAAGTAAACCAAGATCACCCTAGAATAATTTCTTAGATTAAACTATTCGTCTAATTATCCAGTCGAAACATTCACATAAATAATCTAATAATGAATCGATGATCGCAAAAAATAAATAAATTCTAGGGGGATTGAGGGAAAAGGACAAAAAATATTACAAAATGAATAAATAGGACACATTTATTTTTTTAGTTGCAAAAAGGACAAAAAAAAAATTCAGACGGACAAAAATACCCATTTGAATAAAAGGGACGCGCTACAAGCTTTCATTACCTCCGCTGAAGACTTTGCTTCAGGTTTTGTTTTGTTGTTTTTTTTTTTTTTTTTTTTTTTTTTTTCAAACACTCGTAACTTTTGTTTTATAACTCCGATCATCGAAATGTTTTCACCAAAATTCATATTTTTTTTGCTCTTCAATTTGAGCCCAAACACGATATCCTTCCGACATATATTTTGAAAGACGAAAAAACATTTATATTAACCGGAGCGTTTTTTCTTATAAACGACCGTAACTTTTGATTCAGAACACCGATCATCAAAATTGTTTCACCAAAATTCATAATTTTTTTTTATCTTCAATTTGAGACCACGTTTGATACGTTTTCGACGTAGTATTTGAAAGCCGAAGTTTAACACAGTAACACAGTAACACAGCAACGGTGACACAGCAACGGTGACACGTTTTATTAACATCCAAAATATCACCATTAACATTGCATAATACAACAATCTATCAAAAAATGCTTCATATCCAAATGAAACAATCTATGAAAGCATTATGGAGATGCAACTCCGGAAGAATCAAGAGAATAAAAACCTAATACTATTGGATGTAATCAAAAAGCATATTAATGAAACTAAAACATTCTTCAAGTTCTTGAAGACAAAAGCGTATGTTTTACCATCTATGGACATTCATCCTTCAAACCCGCACCACATCAAACTCCATGAAAGATGTATGAAGCAGAAAATACTTCAAATAGCATCGGCTCGGCTTCATCAATAGAGAATCTAGGCTCCACCAATTTTCTAAAGACAAAAAAACACAAACATAACCATTTGAATCAACAAAGTAACACACCAATAAAATAACACACTAGTCTATTTTTGTTCTCAACAAAGTAACACACCAACAAAGTAACACATCAACCAAGTAACACACCAACCAAGTAACACACCAACAAAGTAACACACAAACAAAATAACACACCAACAAAGTAACACACTAGTCTAGTTTTGTTCTCAACAAAATAACACATCAACAAAGTAACACACCAACAAAGTAACACACTAGTCTATTTTTGTTCCCAACAAAGTAACACCAACAAAATAACACACTCACAAAGTAACACACTAGTATATTTTTGTTCTCAACAAAGTAACACACCAACAAAGTAACACACTAACAAAGTAACACACTAGTCTATTTTTGTTCTCAACAAAGTAACACCAACAAAGTAACACACTAGTCTATTTTTGTTCTCAACAAAGTAACACACCAGCAAAGTAACACCAACAAAGTAACACACTAGTCTATTTTTATTTTCAACAAAGTAACACACCAACAAAATAACACACTAGTCTATTTTTGTTCTCAACACAGCAACACAGTAACACACCAACAAAGTAACACACCAACAAAGTAACACACCAACCAAGTAACACAGTAACACACCAACACAGTAACACACCAACAAAATAACACACTAGTCTATTTTGTTCACTCAACAAAGTAACACACCCAACAAAGTAACACACCTACAAAGTAACACACTAGTCTATTTTTGTTCTCAACAAAGTAACACACCAACAAAGTAGCACATTAGTCTATTTTTGTTCTCAACAAAGTAACACACCAACAAAGTAACACACTAGTCTATTTTTATTCTCAACAAAGTAACACACCAACAAAGTAACACACTAGTCTATTTTTGTTCTCAACAAAGTAACACACCAACAAAGTAACACAGCAACACAGTAACACAGTAACACACTAACAAAGTAACACACTAACAAAGTAACACACCAACAAAGTAACACACTAGTCTATTTTTGTTCTCAACAAAGTAACACACTAGTCTATTTTTGTTCTCAACAAAGTAACACACCAACAAAGTAACACACTAGTCTATTTTTGTTCTCAACAAAGTAACACACCAACAAAGTAACACACCAACCAAGTAACACAACAACAAAGTAACACACCAACAATAAACATATTTCAAGTTTTCAACCTTTAAACACTTGATTTTTTGCTCCAAAATCTAATTTTCAGCCTTATTTTTTGCTTATATATGGCTGAAAATGACATGGTGACAGTAACACACTAACAAAGTAACACACTAACAAAATAACACATTAACAAAGTAACACTAGTGTATTAGAAAGCTTAATGATATGAACCAAGTAAAAAACACAATCAATCTTCTTTAAAACATCATAGACGCATCCATAAACCAAACCTTAAACCGTGGGATCACCAATCTTATCAACCAAAAAAAGTCAGTAGACACCAGCTCAAATAAAAGGTTAACAGCATACGAGTCATGAGTTGGTAATTGGGCAGCACTGCTTATTTGATTCATCATACTAATCCTATGAGTATAACAAATCAAGATTGTCCTTTTATATCAATTTACCTTGCAAACTATTTACTCACTGTTTTAAACAAAAAAAATCTGCCGTATTAATGTTCAGCTAAATCCACCCAACACATATACATAACTTTTGGGTGCAACTTATATAATTAAAACCAGTGATCAAAAAAGCTAAAAGTCCTCAAAAAAGTTGGACATAAATCAATGAAAAAAAAGTGGTGATGAATATCTTAAGCTAGCAGCAAGCATTTCAAATACAATAAGGAACTAAAACAAGCACAAAGAATCGTTTTTTAAGTGTATGAAAAAAAAAAAAAAAAAAAAAAAGAGCAATTGAAGAGTCGAGAAGCGAATTTTACTAAATGGGGCTGCGGAGTCTGAGATTCGATTTCTCTATTTGCTGAATTGAATTCATCGGCCATCGATTATGTCTCTGAGCTATATGGCATATCTTTTGCAATTCGAAGCTCCGGCGAAGAAATCCGATGCCAGCGATAAAGGGAGAATCTCGTCATGATTAATCAGCCAGAAACAACCCCAATCCTCACATCCCTCAATTAGCTCTGAAGATTGTCGTGGAAAATCTTGTAAATCAATCACAGGAATCGAAATGCCCGACTCTGTTTTGGTTTGCATCTGGGGGAATAGAATGATGCACTTTAGGTGCTTGTGTTAATTCCAGTTACTAACGTTGACTTGAACTTGGGCAAAATAGTCCGAAGAAAAATGTTTTGTCTTTAAACCAACAAAAAAATACTAACTGGATTAGAATTTATATATGAGACGGAAAATGGACTAAAACCTAATATTTCTTAAATTCTAATAATTTGACGAGGAGAAGAACAATTAGATTTCCTAATCACATGAAATCAAGGGTTTAATAATTATTTAACCGGTAGAAAAGAAAAACCTAACTAACCATAATATTTTAACATAAAATAAAATAAAGCAAAATACTTCCTCAGAAAACAAAAAGATCTCATACTCTCCATCTCTCGAATCCAACTTACATGAGACCCGTAGACAGAAGGTGATTGTCTCCTTCGACGGGGTGGATGGGGTTTAGTACTTTGAGGGAGGCGGGGCAAGTATCTGGAGGGTTTATGTTGAAATTGAAGAAACGCCATGAGTATTCATGGATCATTGAAGGTTCATAAATGGGGAAGACAAAAGTAAGAAATATTGATCATTGAATTGAATGTAGATGGTAAAATTAATGTTTACAATAGGAAATTCGACTTATATATAGAACTCCCAACTGATCAATTTTGTAATAGATCAATTGTAACTGCTCCAATTGTTCACAGCAGACTCCAATGACTTTTTGAATAACAATATGTCTGCACATGTAGTGACGTTTTCTACATATTTTCACTTCTACCTTAGTTCCCAAAATCTCAGCTGCTCTTTATATACTAACACCCACGTCAAGCTGGATTGTAGGGAACTTCCAGCTTGCACCTCTTGCTTAGGTTCCCAGAACCTGAGCTGATCTAAGTGATGTTGTAGGTGAAAGGACTCTGGAGGAGCCAAGCTAGTTTAATAATGTGTAGAAGAGAGGGGCATTCAGAGCCTTTGTCAAGATATCAGCTAGCTGAACCTTAGTATGAATGGACACAAGTTTGATTATGCCAGCTTTGACATAATATTCTCTTACCCCACGACAATTAGTCTCAATGTATTTGATTCTCTCAGGGAACACTGGATTGTTTTCTATGTGAGTGGAACCAACATTATCACAAAACAACAATGCAAGAACTTGTTTGATCTTTAGATATTGTAAGATATAAAGTAATCACTGAATTTCACAAGTTGCATTAGCCATGGCCCTGTACTCAGCCATTGATGAACTTCAAGCAATGGTTGTTTGCTTCTTGGATTTCCATGATACAAGTACATTGCCTAGAAACATAATGTAACCAGATTCAGACTTCCTTGTTTTTTGACAATCTGCCCAATCACTGTCAGTATAACCTTTTAACTGCAATAAAATTTGAGAAGGGAAAAAATTCCATATCATGTACTTTCTTTAGGGTATCTAAGAAGTCTTTACAACCCTTAGATGATTAACTATAGGTGTATCCATAAATTGACTTAATCGCTGAACATCAAAGGCAATGTCAGGCTTTGTAAAGATCAACTAAATGAGTTCTCCAACCATGCATCTATAATGAGTAATATCTCCAAGTAGATCTGAGTTAACACGTTGAAGACACTGTTAGGATTACACAACTGTTTAGCAGGTTTAGCTCCTAGGAAATCATTCTCGTGTAACATCTTGAGAGTATAGTTCCTCTGATTGATTGAGATTCCTTCTGTTCACCTAACTACTTCAATGCCTAAAAAATATTTCAGTTTTCCTAGATCCTTGATTGTGAATAGATCATGTAAATATGTCTTGACTTGCAGAGCGGTTGTTGGATAAGGACTTGCAGCAGTTATGCCATTTACATTGACAAGTAGGGCTATGAAAGAGTGACCAGAACCCTTTTTAAAGAGATTATGATCATGATTTGATTGGACAAAACATTGATTCTCTAATATTGTTGTTAAATTGGAATTCCATTGTCTGCTGGCTTGCTTTAATCCATAAAGAGACTTGACAAGTACACTTATTTATGTATATCACCATGTAGAAAAATAGTGTTAACATCAATGTGGTGAAGATGACAATTGCTTGAAGCTGCTACTTCCAAAAGGGTCCTAATAGTAGTGATCTTGACTACTGGGAAAACTTTTCCAGATAATCTATCTCATAGGTTTGTGTGTAACCCTTGGCCACTAGTCTTGCTTTGTACCTTTCTACAGTCCCTTCAGGATTGTATATATTTGATCATATACACTCACTTGCATCAAATTGGCTTCTTTCCTGGATGTTATGTAACAATCTGCCAGGTATTTGTAGTTTGTATTGCCTCTAGCTCCTTGTTCATAGATTCTCTTCAAGATTCATGTGGAATAGCTTGGTTGTAGTTCTTTGGTTTTCAAGTAGCATCAACAGCCATGCTGTATTTAACATAGTCTCCTGATAGTTTTTCCAGGCTCATGACTTGATTCAATGAGTGAGGAGTTGTTAGAGGACATTCAAACTGTTGTAGATAAGATGGTGGATGTCTTGTTCTTATTGAACTTCTATGTGTAGAAGATGGAAGAACAATGTCACTTCTGTGAGATACAGCTGGGCGAGACCTATTCTTTTCATTGGAGAACGACATTGGCAAAGGAATTTGATCCATACAATCAAACCTGCCTAAAATCTGTTTGAACAGAGGAAAAATTGTCTCATGAAACTGAACATTCCTAGACACAAATATGTCTTATTTGTAATTTCCAATAAAATGTCTCCATTAGATGTGCTACATTGGCCAAGATATACACAAACTGTGCTCCTAGTATCAAACTTGGACCTATTCTAAAGTACAAGAGAAAACCAAAGAACCAAACACCTTGAATTCAGTATAAATAGATTGTTGATGATAAATAACTTCATAAGGTGATTAATTAAGTAGTGGTGTAGGTGTAGCATTAATTAGTTTAACAACATGTAAAAGGAAAAATCACCAATATTCAATAAGGAGATTTGCCTGAAATCTCAGGGACCTAGCAACATTAAGGAGATTTTGATGTTTTCTTTTGACAACACTAATTTACTCAGGTGTATTTACACAAGTAGTTTGATGGAGAATTCCATGATCTGCATAAAAAGATGCTAGTTTGAATTCAAATCCATTATAAAACCTAATGATCTTGATGGACTTATTGAACTGAGTTAGAGCATATTGTCAAAAAGAATGCATGAACTAAAGTGGATGATTTAGACTTGCTTCTCATAAGAAAAACCCAAGTGAATCTGGAAAAATCGTCAATTACAATGAGAAAGTAAAACTGATCATGAATAGTGGGATCCCTAAGAGGCCCCATAGTATGACTGATCCTGAATACCAGAAGTATTGTTGTTCACATTTCTTGGCAGATCAGAGGTCTTGTTCTGATTGTTATATAGTTTGAGAAAAACTTTGATTATCTTCTGATCTATTCTGATATCTGGCATTCCAATTGCTTTGAAAACTCCTCTGAGCCCTAAGAACATTAATATCTTGAGTTTTGAGTTTTTTAGAAGAGTAAGTCTTTTGTCTTTCAAACTTTATTGTCATAGAAGGCTGGCCGGATCGGAGGATGCCATGGCCGTCAGAGCTCTACTACCGAGAAAGAAAACGAGCTGAACCTACAGCATTGCTGTATCACACCATTATATCCATCACACACAGAATCTAGCAAATAACAATTTCTGGCAGAATCTAACAACTATATCTGTGAAGTGGCACTACAGACTAATGACACGTGTACTAATGATATACACACATACACTAATAGTAGTATTATCTAGCTCAACAAAATTACGGAGGGAGCAGAAGAGAGACCCAATATTGTTTTTCGAGTTTAAATATATCCGAGACTATATTTATAGAATCATGAAATATAAGTGACCAATAATATCTCTAGATATATGCTATTCACTTATTTTTATTTTTAAGGGGGAATGAGAAAGAATGACAAAAATATTTCATCAATTAAGTAGAATGACAGTCTTTTGAAACTGCATAAATGACAAAACTATTTATTCACTGTCGAAATTCACTTGTGTTCGAAATTCACTGTTTAAATTCACTGCCGAAATTCAATGTCGAAATTCACTACTTTTCAAAATTCATTGTCGAAATTCACTGATTTTTAGGATTCATCGTCGAAATTCACCGATTTGGGATTCGAGATTCACCGATTTTGGGATTCACTTGTTTGTCCTTCTTCAGAACGCCCTGGACCCGGGCCTGGTAGCGCTAAATGAGTCATAAATGTCCAGTCAACTGCTTAAACCGCCGTCCTCGCTTGGTCTAAAAGGGCTAACCTGAGTTGGCAAGACCTTTATTCACACTTATATGGGGGTGAGCATTCTCTTATTTCTCTTATATGGGGGTGAGCATTCTCTTATTTTACTGATGTGGGACCTTACATTCTCCCTCCCTTATAAGGGACTGACGTCCTCGTCAGGACGGCCGAGACTGTTCCCGGATCGTCCCTACCAGAGGTAACTAGAGGCCATCCTTACACCGTCTTCTTGTACGGTGCAGCGCATAGTTCCGTCTGATAGTCGGCTCTGAATACCATTCTGTAACGCCTCCAGACCCCGGGCCTGGTAGCGCTAAATGAGTCATAAATGTCCGGTCAACTGCTTAAACCGCCGTCCTCGCTTGGTCTAAAAGGCTAACCCGAGTTGACAAGACCTTAATGTCACACTTATATGGGGGTGAGTATTCTCTTATTTTACCGATGTGGGAGCTTACATTCTCGCTATAAAAATTATGCAGTTGTCTTTCTCTTTATAAAAAATTATGTAGCTGTCATGTTACTTAAAAATATTCCAGATTGTGTCCTTATCATTTTAAAATTCGTATATGAAAATCATGGAGGATAAAATAGCTGTCAACGCATGGCACATATGCGTTTAGACTTTAGATTATACGTGAAAATGTCTCTTCTAAAAGAAATTTGCCTATTTTACAGTATTATTATAATTAATTATATTAAACCCCACTTGCTTACAATCTATGATATAAACCCTTCGATCTGAACGAATAAGTGTATTACCAATCTTCTAGCAAACCTCTTCTTCTTCTTAAATCATGGAGTTTTTTTATGCCTCTCTAGTTAGTCTGATTGTCGTCTTCTTTTCTTTCTTCATCCACTACATATTTACCAAAAACAAACCCTTTTATGTTGCTGGCTCTAGCCCTCTGCCTCCTGGCCAGTTCGGGTGGCCAGTGATCGGAGAAACCCTAGCGTTTTTCCGAACAGGACAGAAGGGCCAGCCAGAAAACTTTATATATGATCGTATGAATAAGTACTCGACCTCTATATTTAAAACGAATCTACTGAGACAGAAGACGGTAGTGCTATGTGGTGCGACGGCAAACAAGTTCGTGTTCTCGAATGAGAACAAGCTTGTCCGTGGATGGTGGCCGAATACTATCACGAAAATACTACAACCTTCAGAACAAACTAACCACCATGCGGTTAGCCGCAAGCTGAACAAGTTTGTCCACACGGTCCTAAGAACGGAAGGGCTGCAGCAATACATCGGCGCAATGGATCACGTAGCTCAACGGCATTTCGAGACCGGTTGGGAAAACAAATCACAAGTAGTTGTTTATCCTCTTACAAAGAAATACACTTTTGGGATTGCTTGTAAAGTGTTTCTAAGTGTTGAAGATCCAAAACAGGTGGAGATATTAGCTGAACACTTTAATGACGTCGCGTCGGGTATCTTTTCGGTTCCTATAAACGTGCCTGGAACAACTTTCAATCGCGGGATCAAGGCCTCTATTGTTATCAGAAAAAAAATACTGGATTTGGTGAAACAAAGAAAAATTGATTTAGCCGCCGCCGCGGTGAAGACGACGATGACGACACCGATGTCGGTTCGGGATATTCTATCACATATGGTGTTGGCAAAAGATGAAAATGGTGAATTCTTGGAAGAACATGATATAGCAAACATGATTTTTGGTTTGCTAATTGGAGGGCATGATAATCCAAGTTCTGTGTGTGCTATCATTGTCAAGTATCTTGCTGAGCTGCCTCATATCTATGAGCAAGTCTACAAAGGTAAACTATCAATTATTATTATTATTATTATTATTATTATTATTATGTTTGTTAGTGTATCTATGAGGAAGTGTACAAAAGGTAAACTACTAATTATTTTTAGGGGTTTATTGTCGAAAAGAAGAATTTGAACATATAAATATGCAAAGAGGCCAGTGGAATATTTTTCTGAATAAAAAAGACATATTCTTATTCCACTGTGGTAGTGAAACATTATATTTGGGGTCAGTTCCATTGCAGCAAACATTGAATTTGGGGTTATGAACATTGGATTTGTCTTTAACACCCAATTTAAATTTCCACTGTCATAATCCCCACTTTCCCCCTTTTTTTGACTTTTAAACCACTCCCCCTGATTTTTAATCACAAGAATTATTATTATTATTATTATTATTATTATTATTATTGTCGTCGTCTATACGGCAACCATCACTATTACAATCAGTTATTTAATTGTAGCATTTGTGTTCTTAATTATGTAATTTTTTTTTAATTTTTGAAGAACAAATGGAGATAGCCAAATCAAAAGCATTGGATGAATTTTTGAATTGGGATGACATACAGAAGATGAAATACTCTTGGAATGTAGCATGTGAAGTCCTTAGAATTGCACCACCACTCCAGGGAACATTTAGGGAAGCGATTGATGACTTCATGTTTGATGGATTCTCTGTTCCTAAAGGCTGGAAAGTAAGTTTCCTTGTATTTGGAACAAGAATATATGCTTCTTGAAAAATCGGATATTAATTGAAATCATTTCGTTACAACAACATTTTTCCTTTCATTTTTTTTTTTACTCAAACGGAATTATTATAACGAATTTTTTTTATGTTTCTTGCATATGGCTTTAGATTTATTGGAGTGTGTATTCCACCCACAAGAATCCGGAATGCTTTCCAAACCCAGAAAAGTTTGATCCATCCAGATTCAGAGGAACAGGGCCAGCTCCTTATACATTTGTACCTTTCGGCGGAGGCCCTAGAATGTGCCCAGGAAGGGAATACGTTCGGCTAGAAATACTTGTTTTCATGCATAATTTGATAAAGAGATTCAAGTGGGAGAAAATAATCCCGGACGAAAAAATTATTGTTAATCCGATGGCAATGCCAGCCAAATGCCTTCCTATACGCCTTTATCCACACGATTTCTGATTTTCTTTTTATTACTTATTTTATATGATTTCACACTTCCATAAAATTGTAAGCACCAATAAGTGTTTCTGGTGCTGATGTCCATGTACACTTCAAATTTCTTGACGAAAATGATAAAAGATAAAATATAAGAAAAAAAAAACAGATTTATAGAATTTATGTTGCTTTCATACATTACTACGTACCATGTTCGATCGGTTTGACAATATCTAAAAGAAAATCGTTATTCACATAGAAAAGTGGCAGAGAAAAGTCACAGATGAATCTTGGGATTTTGGAAAATCACGCTTTGTCCTCCATCCCCATTTGGAATTAAAGTTATAAAAAAGAGCACATTCGGTTTTAGGTTTTAGGTTTTACGACAATAATATTGGAGTAAAAAGATTTTTTACTCCAATAATAATGGAGTAAAAACAGTGATTTTACGACGTTATTATTGGAGTAAAAAAACTTTTTACTCCACTATTATTGTCGTAAAAAAATTAATTCCACTATTATTGTCGTAAAATCTTTTTGACTCTACTATTATTGTCGTAAAAGTTTTTTTACTCCAATAATAATGTCGTAAAATCATTGTTTTTATTCCAATATTATTGTCGTAAAACCTAAAACCGAATATGGTCATTTTTACAACTTTAATTCCAAAAGAGTGTGGGGGACAAAGCCTAATTTTCCAAAATCTCATGAATCTTTATGCATAGAGAAAAGTTAGTGTACTTTCCTCTGCATGAAGGAAGGGATTTTTCTGTGTGAAGTGATAGTTACAACGCGTAATGATATAAAATGTCAATGCAAAATAATCATAAAACTACAAAATGACAAAACAAAATTATCACAACATGATAAAATGACTGTATAAAATAAATGTTTCAAAATTTTGATAAGATACAGTTACAACAGTGACAATTCAAAACACGTACATTATCTTTTTAAGAAAAACACACACATTATGAAATATATATTTCATCCATTTTAAAATAACTGATGTAATTGACAAAAACACGTCTATTTAGAAGGTGAGTTGATGCATTAAATTGAAGACTAAAGTGACCAAAAAAATCTACACTATAAATAATGCAATAATGTTTTTATTCTCTCACTCCTTCATAAATAATGATAGATGTAGGAAAAACTCAATAAATGATCCATTGGTAATGTAGCTGCATGGCTCACATAAAATGAAACGAATGATTTTGACAACTGCATCAGTTATTTTAGAGCGGAGGGAGTATCAATAAAAAATAGTCATAACTGTTGAAATTAATGAAATTGAAAACACTAGACAAAATACTGTGGAATTCTTAAATTGATCAAAGATAATTAGCAAGTTAAGTTACGTGTCTGGTGATTGACAATTTATAGATGATATTCCTCACAAATCAGTTAGAAGAAGTCACAAACGGTTATAACAGAAACCGTCTAAGCTCAGCATGATGTTCTTCGGGTGAAGTGTGTTCTACTTAATTATGTGTACTCAGCTGAATTCTTTACTCAGCTGATATCATCAAGTCATCTTATCAGCATGTCTGAATCTTCCAAGCTGACTATCCTGGACTCTGATTGCATGTGCGGGCATCCTCCTACATCTAATCTTTTTTTTATGCGTTAATTTGAATGATAAAATGACTAAAAAAACCTTAGTCTATAGTTAATACAATGTTGTATTTCTTCTCTCATTCCTTAATAAATTATGGTAGATGTAGGAAAAAATAAATAAATGCTGAATTGTAAATGCAACTACTTCAATTTTCTGAAACAAATTTTTTTGACAACTGCATCAGTTATTTCAGAACGGAGGGAGTAAGTTTTTTATTGTATCTTATGAAAAATGATAGTTAATAAATATGGTTATAAGAGCCGCATGTCTTTTATTGTCTTGTGTTAGAGATAATGATAAGATTGAGTGTATAGATAATGTTATTTGAATTTGAATTATTATGATAGATTATTTGGTTTGGATAGAGTCTTATTTGAATAGATTTTTTCATTAACAATGATATAAATATTGTAATGTTCTATTAATATTATCAATCAATGCAATACAATCTCTTTTATATTTCTCTGTTATGGTATCAGAGATCTCAGATTAACGTCTTTTCGGTCCTGAGCAACTTATACGAAAAAATGTCCGGGTGGGGGTTCGTAACATTGATCTAAACGAACCCTCACCCCTCCCCTTTCATAATTCATCTCGTTTTTCCTATGATATTTCAATTATTATTCCAAATAAATTATTCATCAAAACAACTGTTAACATGCGTGATCGCCGTGGTCATCCTTATTGGATTCTTGTTGGACTTTGGAGTCTTCAAGCATGGTTTCCACAAGTTGACAGCCACGGCTCCAGTTTGTGTTTTTTTTTTTTCCTTCATAGATTTGTTTTCTATTATATTTTAAATAAATCTCTTATTGATGACATAATCTCTAATGCAAAGCAGCATCTCTCTCCAACTCTTTTCTATTTTATTTTCTCCACCTCCACTCGTTGAGATTTTATCAACTGTTTTTTTATTAAAATAAACTGCAACTCTCAATTCACTCCTTTCATCGGCTGCTATCATTCTCACTCGATATGCTATATCTCAATATATAAATTCTTCTATTTTTCAATGTATCCACTCATCTTAAGGGTTATCATCCCTCCAATTATTTCTTCTTTTCTATCACTTTTTATGACTCCTTAAAATTTTCGAGTCATCCAGCTACAATATTTGTTTAGGGTATTATCTCCAAATATTTCCTTCTCTCTATAACTTAATCTATGACTCTTCCAAACTTTTTGAGTCATCCGCAAATTCAAGCAATATCAGGTTGTGAAGAAATTGATGTCTGATATGGAGAAATTTGTTGTAGGCACTATGTGAAGGACACAAGATTCATTTATTACAAGCCAATCACCATGTTCATTGCATTTCCATGGGATTGTGGGGGCGTGTTAGAGATATTGATAATATTGAGTTTTTAGATAATGTTATTTGAATTTGAACTATGATACAATTTTTAGGATAGATTATTTGGGTTAAATAGAGTTTTATTTGAATATAGATCTTTATAATTAATAATGCTATAAATATTATAATGTTCTATGAATATTATCAATCAATGCAATACAATCTTTTTTATATTTCTTTGTTATCTTGTAACATCACGTCTATCAATTACTCAGTTACTTTAAACATATATCTTTATATTACATTATTAATCAGCATTTTCTTTATTTTACAAAACACCTAATTAGAGTAAATGCATTCAGAATCTCGATATAATATAATACGTGTAGAGATTCTGTCGATGCATAACACATATTGCAGAATTTACATATTCTGTATTTTAAAGATTTGAGTAGAGAATTTGATGCAAATGATTTAAATCGTAAATGTCTATTTACACACCAAAATGTCTTAATACATAGAAAAATATTTGTTATTTTACCCTTCAAATTATCTTATTATTCGCGTTTCTTATTCTAACATAATTTTTCAACCTTAATGTTAGTCGAATGTAGTAATGTGTTTTAAGCGTTGGATCTTGAATGTTAAAACAAAAAAAAATTCAACCTTAATGTTAGTTGATTAATGAATGTAGTAAATGTGTTTTAAATTTTCGGCAAGTGCTCTAAATGTGACGTTGGATCTTGAAAACACCCAACATCCGATTTAAATTAAAAAACAAAATAATCAACCACTTTCTTTCATTGTTAAGCATGCGCCGATTGTATAGAGATAAAGAAGTCAAGCAAATTATGAGAATAGTAATAGTTTGATAGTGTGTGATAAAAGATAATCCTTTTAAATCTCTATTTTACAGATTAATGTTTTAAATTATCTGCCGCAAGTGCTCTAAATGTCATTAATGTGGTTTTAAATTATCTACGGCAAGTGCTCTAAATGTGAAGAGATGTCATCGAAACAAATATTGGAGAATGCCCGTCCTCCAATTATGTAGAATAATTTTATTTAATTTGTTTACTAAGAACACGTAGGACAATTTTTGATGTTTTTATTGGGATTTGAGAAAGTTTTCAGTATATCGATGTGATGGAAGTAATTTGCCTTATTTCTTGAAGTAGTCTCCTTATTTTACTTATTTTGATTAGTATGTTATGATTATGATTTCAATGACATTTTTATGTAAATGTAAATGTCGTATATATTGGAAGTATTTCAAATCTTTAATATGCTTTCTTAAATATATTCAAGTCCTTGTCCATTTTTGCTCTGTTCTTCTAAGTGCACATTATTTCATATGTTTGACTTTCATGAATAAGTGGCTCGGGTATGTGGACTCGCTACTGCGTTCATGGTTTTAATACATGTATATACATTGGTCTTGCATAGTTCATCTGTATTATTGACCCTTTAATGTTTCTTTATGTCAGGCATGCCTTTTGTTGTAAACGCGTGAAGGGCCCAAAATGGGTTCAAGTTGCAGATTGGGGTATGACATTATGTTTGCATTTGGTGCCTATGGTCGACATCTGACTTGCTATTTTTATAACATGATCGTATTTTTCTTTTTTTGTTGGTGGTGATGGATAGGTGTTATATATATAGGAACGTGAATATATGAAGCCAAGAACAAGTGGCCTAATGTGATTGAACCCAAGAACAAGAAGAAGCCTAAAAGAAATGATCTTAAAGAAAAATTAGTATCGAAACATGCTCGAAAAAGAAGTAAATATGAGTGCTTGAACTGTAAGAAGACATTCGGTTCATATCAAGGACTTGGGGACATAGACCTTGGAACAAAAATCAAAGGAGAGTCATTTTGAGCCTGACATCGATACTTCATCGACATCGACACTTCCGACATCGACATCGCGCTGACATCGATACTCGATATCTGCGTGGCCTTAATGCAATAGATAGGCCTAGTTCATAGCTTACTATGTGCCTTGGTGTCTTTGAAGTTTTTGATCTACATTGTATCATCATGTAATAGATAGGCCTAGTTCATTGGCTTATCGAACTTGTAATTCATCACCTTGTGAATTCGGGCATGATAATTTAGTTCTTTGAACTTGAATATCCTTCTTATAATTTGGTGATAGTTCAGATCGTTTTGGATTTGTATTGTTCTTCTATGTATTACCTTTTAGTCCGATGTACTTTTAGGCTTAATTCAAGTGATTAACTATCGAACTCGCATGTTATAAACACCACACCTTAATTAAGTTAATCTATGCTATTCCTTTTATCAATCAAAACCACATAAACTTGACATAGGCTTAATAGTTAATCACTTGAATTAAGCCGTAAATGAGCCTTATATGAGCCAGCTATGTGTACCTTGAAGTAGTCACTTTAATTAAGCTTTAAATGATAATCGATATCGATACTACCGACATCGACATCGACATCTTTGTGTTAGTGTAAATGTCGCGATTAAATTCGGCTTTCAAATCTGCGTCGAAATGGTATCAAACGCGGTCTCAAAATGAAGATAAAAAAAATATGAACTTTGGTGAAACAATTTTGATGATCGGTGTTCTAAATCAAAAGTTACGGTCGTTTATAAGAAAAAGCGCTCCGTTTAATACAAATATTTTTTCATCTTTCAAAATATACGTCGGAAGGGTATCGATTTGGGCTCAAATTGAAGAGCAAAAAAACATGAATTTTGGTGAAAAATTTCGATGATCGGAGTTGTAAATCAAAAGTCACGGTTGTTAAAAAAAAAAAAAAAAAAAAAAAAAAAAAAAAAACATATAAACAACTACAATAAATATATCATATATGCAAACAATACACTGGTTACGCGCTGCTCTTCCTAAAAGGATACTTTTGTCCGTCAGAAATTGTTCATTCTTTTGCAACTAAAAGATTTGTATGCCTATTTATTTATTTTGTTTCAAAAAGATGACTTTTGGCTCTTTATCTCTAATTTTATTTAATTTGTTTACTAAGAACACGTAGGACAATTTTTTTATTGGGAAGAAAAATAGGTATAACTTTTTTTTTATTTAGTAATAGGGTTACCCCATTAAATCTACACCATTTTTACACCATTATACCTCACCATATATATTTCACTTGTAATTTTTTTAAAAGAACTTGAAACAATCGCAACCACAAGATTATATTGAGTGTAGAAATGATGTAGAGTAGAGGGAGTATGTCTATCATTTCATTTTTCTTAAACCAAATGAATCTTTGAAATTGTAGTTTTCCCTAATTATATTGTACATAATATTAATGCATGTACATATTCATTTATTTTGTTCATTTATATTTATATTTATACATAAATAATCTTCATGATGTAAATATTATGTTGATGAATAACAACCCAACTTTATTTTCATTTCAATGGATGAGATGTTGACAAATATACACACACAATAATTTTTGAGGTTAAAGGTTGTAAAAGACTGTTTTTTATCTAAAATGAGGAAAAAAGACAAGAAAAAAAGATAGTGGTCGAGAAGGACAAAAACGCGCATGTTACTACATGTGTTACTACATGTTGCTACAACAAAATGTAGTAACACATGTAGTAACAGGCGCGTTTTTGTCCTTCTCAACCATTATTTTTTTTTCTTGTCCTTTTTTTCCCATTTTGTATCTTTTTTTGTCCTTCTGGCCTCTGACCCCTAATTTTTGTAGTGAAATATGTTAAATTTTTTTCCTTCGGTAATGAAATAAAAGTTTATGAAAAGCAAGAACAATAGTACACGACTGTAGATGTAGAGGGAGTCCTTATCCAGAAATCGAAACGTTCGGCACGCATAATATTAAATAAATAATATTACACGTAAGCCTCTACTATGTCGTATCAAATAAAAGCAAACGGAAGCTAAAAAGACTCGGGTAATTTTTTTTCAAACAACCAAGAATAGAAATCAAGAACTAAAGAAGGAAATGTAATATTATTACATTGGAAAATGAACCCAACGAATCCAAAATGTACGAATTCCAAGGTGCTAAAAATAAACTACCAAATCCAATAATCCAAATCTATGAAATAAATGTAAATAAACGAATAATAAACAAGGTCTTTAAGTCCGGCGTCCTCAAACGTCGACATCAAAGTCCTCCTCGTACTCTTCATTTACCTGTTCGTCTTCTCTCCCCCAAACACATAAATAAACATGCATTTGAGGTAAGTACATTGTACAAAGTAAGAAGTAGAAGCTACAATTTAATTAGGGTTGATTTTAATTAATTATCTTAGTGAGACCGACTCAATTTAGGGTTCATTCCAGGCCCATCGACATGTCATGACTAAACGTTTCTAGCTTAACTTATCTTTGTTACATCACTACTCAAGGACACTGCGCATGGCGTACATCAGCCGGAAGATATACTTGCTAGCTAACGGTGATTAGCACCGATTAGCTCCGGGGTCTCCCCGGTATGCGTATACGTCCGATGAATTTCCTCTCTACCCTTCAGCCGTTTAAGGCCAATAGCGTTGTTCACCTTTTATGAACGTATCACATCGCCGATGTGAAAGAGTGCCTAACCGAGAATAAATGACGTTTTAGCTTTTATCTACACATATGTAATTATTAATGTGAATTAACTAACCACCTAAGTGTTTTCAGAATAAAACTCACCTTAACAACTCTACTCCCTCACTTAGACAGCTAGACATCACATCTTAACAATTACACAGACATTGATGAACTCTAGTTCATCAAAGCACAAGCCCTTTCATGCTGTTAAGGGTGATTTTATATGATTTATATCGTTATATTTTGTAATAATTTCCTCCATATTCGTATTATTTGCATAGAAATTAAGGGTTTAATCGAATTATTGAGTAGATGAGTTTTAAAAGTCTTTAAGTGTAAAGTTGAGCTAATTTCGTGATTTTATTGGTAATTATCTATGGTTTTACACTTTGCATGTCTTTGTGGTTTTGTAGGTGCATAAACATGTCATAATTGGAGATTTAATGGAAGGAGGAAGATGCAAGTTGAGGATTGGAATGAAGATTTGAAGAATCAAACGAGCGTTCACTACCTATGCAGCCTGGACTGGCGTCTGAAGTATTGAATCAAGGCGCCGTGGTGGACGGACGTCTGAAGATATGGACGAGCGTCCAGGAGAGGAAATTTGATTCAGAGTTTTGAAGATTTCAGTGGACGAGCGTCTCATTTTACATAGAACGGGCGTTTGAGAAGACTCGGCCCGACTCGAAGAATTTACACCATCTGGACGGGCGTCCAGAAGGAGTGGACGGGCGTCCGTCCGCCGCCATGCTGAAACCGACTTACTTTTTCTATATATAGCCGCATTATTTCAAACCCTAATATCATCATATACACATTACAGCAGCTGCAGAAAACCCTAAATTCTGAAGCCGAGTTGTGCTCGGTCGGCCAAGCTTTGGTGCTTGGTCGACCGAGGGTTAGATTAGTTGTTTTATTTATTTTGTTTCGTTTTCCTTCCGGATCATGAGGATGGCTGGAAGCTGATCAAACTTGGAGCAAGCATGTGAAACTTTTCTGCATCGTTTTTATTTCTCCCTTTGGATGATTTTTGTGAGTTTTAATTATAGTTGTTTCTTTTCTATGATTATGTGTTATGCAAATTTAAATCGAGAGATGTTTTGCTATTGATGTTTACTATGTGACGAGAGTCGGTGTAAACCTGGATCACCATAGGAAAGATTGGATCTTTAACCTATAAGTAACGAGAGTTGATTAGGTTGAATATCTAGGTTGCTAGATTGAATAAATCTTACACCTCTGAATTGGAAGTGTTAATCTTTAAGATCGAAAGATAAAAGATTGATAGACGAATTACCTAAGAGAATGGAAATTCGTACCTTTGTTAGGTGAATCACAAGTTTAATTAAATCATCATAAGATAACCTTAGAAAGAAAGCGAGGGTTGCGGATCATTGCTTGTTCTTTGTTGAATCACCATAGTCATTGTCATGATTTTACTAGTTTTATTTATTTTCTTAGTTTGTAGTTTAGATTTATTTTTCGCAACGATCTTTCCTGGCTTTGGACTGACAATCCTCTGTCTAGTTTACTTTTCGTTTTGTTATTTTAGGTTTTAATAATAATGGTATCAATCTTAGGAAAATTAATGAACTAGATAACGACGATTCCCTGTGACTCGACTCCGGTTGTAATCGCTATACTACGATCCCTGCACTTGGGGTAAACCGGATTTATTTTAAAACTTGTTTATTTTTCATTAGATAAAATCCGAGACACATGCCCTTCCGACGGATCCGAACTTCAACTCCCTTTAAGAGTACATTCGGTGTTTTAACTGAACGAATCAGAAGTTCAATCGAGGCTTGTTCATATTCAATTAATGTTATTTAATCATGAATTAAGGTTTAAAATTCAAAACATAACTTGAAACAACATTATATAGAAAACCGGGGCAATGCGTGGGCATTACACTGGAATGCGTACGCATCCCTGCTGCTGAAAACTGCTGACAACTCTCTGCCCAAGCAATGCATGCGCATTGTGCTCAATGCGTACGCATTCCCTGACCAAAACTATGCTGAATGACACTGCTCAATTATTGCGTACGCATTCAACAACCAGTGGGCATCCTGCATAACTCTGAACTAACAATGCGTGCGCATTCCCTTGAATCCATCAAACTCGAAGAAGAACTGGAATTAGGGCTTAAACATACCTAGACAAAGCTTCAACTTTCTGATTTCAAAACGTTGCTCTCTTCACAACGATTCCGGTGCTCTATTCTGATCTGAATACCGTTATGAATTGACTTAGCAACTAGTGAGAATCCCTCAGCCCTAATTTTTGCTCACACACGCAGAGATGAATTTTGGAGGTGGAGAAATCTGATTTCTAGTAGGTTATAAGAATTGTGGGGATTTATTTTCCTTAAATAACAGATCCCAAAATAATAGAAAATCTTATTATTTTCCTTAATCATAAAAAAGAAAATCAGATTTTCCTCCTTAAATATATACATATATATCTCGAAATATATATATATAATTTATCAAATACTTAAACTCCGAATAAAAGGAACCGACCCAATATTTCGTTTTCGCAAAATGACACGTCTGTCCTTTCCCGAAATTGGAATATTACATTCTTCCCCCTTAAAGGAGTTTTGTCCGTGAAACTTAGAACATACCTGGTAAGTCCATAAAATCTGGAAACTCGCTGATCATACCGTCCTCAACTTCCAAAGTAGCTTCATCCGGTGAATGATTGCTCCATTGCACCAGAAACAAAACGTTTCACTCCCTTCATTGGTGAAGCTCGTAGGTAAACTCTTTCACCAACCTCAAACTCAAGAGGTCTCCTTCTAACATCTGCCCAACTCTTCTGTCTGTCTTGAGCTGCCTTCAAATTCTTCTTGACCAACTAAACCCTTTCTTTAGCTTGCTCAACCAATTCCGGCCCGGTGATTTGTCTTTCCCCGACTTCATCCCAAAACAGCGGCGTTCTACATCTTCTTCCATACAACGCTTCAAACGGTGGAATGCCAATACTTGTATGGTAACTGTTGTTGTAAGCAAACTCCGCTACCAGTAGGTAATCATCCCATGATCCACCTACTTCCAATACACAAGCTCTCAACATATCTTCAAGTGTTTGGATAGTTCTCTCAGATTGTCCATCTGTCTGAGGATGAAAGGCTGTACTCAAATCCAACTTGGTTCCAAAAGCTGCTTGTAAACTTTTCCAAAACCGACTGACAAACCTCGAATCACGATCTGAAACTATCGAGATAGGTACTCCGTGTAACTTCACTATATTATCCAAGTATATTGTCGTCATCTTCTTCAAGGGCATATCAACCTTATACGGTAAGAAATGGGCGGACTTGGTCAATCTATCCACAATCACCCAAATCGCATCATTACCGCTTCTCGTCTTAGGTAAACCGGTGATGAAGTCCATAGTGATCTTATCCCACTTCCATTCCGGGATATCCAATGGCTTAAGCATTCCTCCCGGTCTTCTATGTTCTGCTTTAACCTTCTGGCAAATATCACACTCTGCAACGATCTTGGCTATCTCAAGTTTCATCGAGGGCCACCAAAATCTTTCCTTCAAGTCTCTGTACATTTTAGTAGCTCCCGGGTGAACTGCAAAAGCAATCCTATGTGCCACTTCCTTGACTCTCCGTCTTAAATCACCAAGATTAGGCACACACAAACGATCCTGGTACCAAAGATTCCCAATCTTATCTAACACATAACCAACTGTAGGCTTTTCTCTCGCAACTCGCTTCAAGTCAACCAAAACTGGGTCTTCGTCTTGCTTTTCCCGAATATCATCCATCAATTCTGATCTTGCTAACAATGGTGCCACAAACTGTCGGTTTTCAATCTGATCAAAGCTTCGGATTTTCAACCCATCTAACCTTTCTGCCACAACTTCAACACTTGAAACTGCAAACACTGGTTTTCTGCTCAAAGCATCAGCCACTACATTTGCCTTACCCGAATGGTACTGAATCTCCAAGTCATAATCCTTAACAAACTCTAACCATCTCCTTTGTCTCATATTCAGATTCTCTTGGGTAAAGAAATACTTCAAACTCTTGTGATCGGTGAAGATCTTGGCTTTAACTCCATACAAGTAGTGCCTCCAAGTCTTCAAGGCAAACACAACCGTTGCTAACTCCAAGTCGTGGGTTGGGTAATTCTTCTCATGCACCTTCAACTGTCTGGATGCATAAGAAATTACCTTCCCTCCCTGCATCAACAGACAACCTAAACCTTGTCCCGAAGCATCCGTGTAAACGTCATAATTATCAAAGATCTCCGGAACTGCCAAAACTGGGGCTGTAGTCAACTTCTTCTTCAGCGTCTGAAAAGCATCTTCACACTCACTGGTCCACTCAAATTTCACATCCTTTTGAGTGATCTGGGTAAGTGGTGTAGCTATCTTTGAGAAGTCTTGTACAAATTTCCTATAATAGCCAGCCAAACCGAGAAAACTCCTAACCTCAGAAACTGTAGTCGGTCTGGACCATTTCTCAACTGCTTCAATCTTTGCCGGATCAACCTTGATGCCATCTCCAGAAATGACATGACCCAAGAAACTAACTTGATCCAACCAAAAGTCGCACTTTGAGAACTTAGCATACAACTGGTTCCTCTTCAAAGTCTCCAACACTATCCTTAAGTGTCCTTCATGTTCTTTCTCATCCTTAGAGTACACTAGAATGTCATCTATGAACACTATCACAAACTTATCCAAGTACACGCTGCATTAAATCCATAAATGCAGATGGAGCATTAGTGAGTCAAAAAGGCATGACTAAGAACTTATAATGTCCATACCTCGTACTAAAAGCCGTCTTCGGTATATCTGCTACCTTGATCTTCAACTGGTTATACCCTGACCTAAGTTCAATCTTAGAGAACACTCTCTTTCCTTGCAATTGATTAAACAAATCATCAATCCTTGGCAAAGGGTACTTATTCTTGATGGTAAGATTGTTCAACGCTCTGTAATCTATGCACATCCTCATGCTACCATCTTTCTTCTTGACAAACAAAACTGGGGCTCCCCAAGGCGAAGTACTAGGCTGAATTATGTTCCTCTCAAGCATATCCTTAAGCTGAGCTTTCAACTCCTTTAATTCAGCCGGTGTCATTCTATAGGGTGCCTTAGCAACTGGTGCCGCTCCTGGTATCAAATTGATCTCAAATTCAATCTCTCTGTCAGGCATGTTTCCCGGTAACTCTTCTGGAAACACTTCTGGATACTCCTTGACTACAGGGGTTTCCTCTAACTCAGGCTTCACTTGTTCCACATCCACTGCGTACAACAAGTAGCCTTCACAACCTTTCCGACACGCTCTTATAGCCTTAACCGCTAAAATTATAGGGTGACGCTTCTTACTAGGCTTGTAAACATTTCCTTGGTAAGTCTTGCCTGATTTCCCTGGTATCTTGAATGTCACTCTCTTTTCTCGACAATTCAAGTGGACAAAATTCTCGGATAGCCAGTCTATTCCAAGAATCACATCGAAATCTGAAAATTCTAGAACCGTAAAGTCACTCTTACAACGATACGTTCCAACTCGAACATCTACTTGAGGCATCAACTTGGTTACCTTAGTCAATCTTTCTAAAGGTGTTGTTATCTCCAAAGTGTTCCTTAAAGGTTCCATTGGTAGATTAAGCTTCTTAGCTATCTTAGTTGACACAAAAGTATTAGACGCTCCCGTATCAAACAATGCCGTAACTGCTAAGTTGTCTAATATTATTGTACCTAAGATGTGAATTCATTTATTTAAATACAATACCACATGATTTGCATCGTGCTATAAAAGTACTCTAATAAATTAAATTTAACAAAAAGGTACCTGAAATAACATTGTCGTCTGGTTCAGCCATCTCAGCATCCACTGCAAACACTCGAACTGGGCTACTTGGGCCGCCTTTCCCATTCCCTTGCCTCTGATTACTCGTAGGACCCTTTGTTGGACAGTTCTTAGCAAAATGTCCCGTCTCTCCACAAAGATAGCAACCGTTTGTATGAACTCGGCACTCACCCGAGTGATTCCTATTGCACTTCGGGCAAAGTGGTGCTCCGGTTGAAGGTTTACTCGCTGTAGGGGCTGTTGTCTTCTTGAAATTCTATTGCGGTGCTCCCCAGTTATTACCCTGGCTTGTTCCAAAGTTTCTCTTATTCCCAATAACAACTGTAGCCTTCTTCCTGAAGGTCTCAACTTCCAAGGCTTTATTCAACAACTCAGCCATATTCTTAGCTGTGAAACCCAACATACCTGATTGTATCTGGTAAGCTAAGCCTTCCTTGTAAAGAGCCATCTTTCTTTCTTCTACTTTCATCAACTCAGGGTAGAATCTCCCTAACTCGTTAAACTTGTTGGTGTACTGTGATACTTTCATATAATTACCCTGCTTAAGCTTCAAAAACTGACTTGCCATGTCTGCCTGCACTGTTGCTGGAAAATACTCATTATAAAACATGGCCTTAAAGCCTTCCCAATATGTCACTTTCCCATTGCTACTCTGTATAGCGTCAATGCAAGCTTCAGCTGCACCCATAAGAAATCCAACTGCCAACTGTGCCATCTCAGTCTCGGGAACATTGATGTTCCTACAAGCTTTCTCAAAGCTTCTTGTTGGTCCCCTGGAAAGGCTAACACAAGTTTAGAGGGGGGGGGGTGAATATGTTAGGAAATCTACGCGGGAACGCAGCGGAATTTAAAATTTTATTTCCTTTTAACCAGGATCGACTTCGTTTAAGCAATAAACAAACGAGTTAGTAGACGGTGGTTACCTTGGTTGATCTAAAAGATCGACGCTTTGACCGTCTAAGGAGAGTAGTTTTGCATAGAGCCGCCCAAGCGTTCGGCCTCTACCGCTAGTCCACACGAACAGCCCGCCGGAATCCCATCATGGATTGCTATTGGAAAACTCCGGTTGCTAGACCGGCCCTTTTCCCCTCTCTCCAACTCTCTATAGGATGCTCTCTATTTTACACAAGAACTATTAGTTCTTGGAATTGTGTTGTACAAAAGAGCTTGACACCCACCTCCTATTTATAGTGGTTGGGGCGCCCCTGACTAGAGTAGAGGAGAAGAAAACATTTTCCCAATAAAATAAGGAAAATATAATTGATTGATTTATCTCATTTATTACAATATCTCATATTAAATAAATCTAGGATATTGTCAATATCTTATATTGAATATTCCTAAGATATTGTCAATATCTAATATTGACTATCTTTATTTTATTACCATAAATCAATTTACACATGTGTATATATCACAAATATATAACACATATAAATCTATACATAAATACTTTGGACACAATCATGCACATGCATATTATATGCATCACACGCTGGGACAAAAAATATATAAATATTAATATCTAATATTAATATATGGTAATACTATTAATTAAATTGCACAATCCAAGTGTATCTTATACACACACAAATTGCGCCACCTTAGCCATTAAATTGGCATCCGGAATATTTTTTAATTAATATAATATCATTAATATCTTGTATTTAATTTATTCATAATAAATAAATACCACAATATTAATTTACCACTATAACCTTTATAGTCTCGAGATAAACTTTCCTTATTTGGTTATCTACTATAACCACATTTTAATCCGACTAGATGTTCATATGTGTGTGACCCGATAGGCTTCCGAATATGTTGGCCGTAGACACAAAGTGCAAATTACGAAAATGCCCTTCATACCTAACGATCACGGGATAGCGTCTAGCAACACACCGTGACCCCCAATCATCGGAAGAGTCAAATGCAATGACTACTACCTTTCATGTGAGCTTGATTACCGTGTAACTTACAATCCTATCATTTGTAATAATATCCATACGGTCGTACATCGAGTGTCAAACATTAACGATCGTATCTTATAACTGGATATCATGTTCTCTCAAGTAACTCATTTACTCCCACTTTGCAAAGATTCACGAGAGTAAGACATTCCTTATAAGAAGGCCATTTTGGATATTCGATCCCAATCATAGGATACGCGATTCCCGGACGACCAATCATGTATACTCCGCGATGCTTGAAGATCATACCCAATCACTACCGCATGATCGCCCGTGGCTGGGAAACCTCAATAGTGTCAAAGCATGACAATCCACACCGTGATGCCATGAAGACTCTGGTCCAAAGGATAATTACACAACCGCCACATAGTGTGACACTTATCCGTGTAAGTGGGTCAGTCTAACGTACGCATTCTCTAATACACGTCCACGTACAGTCCAAGTGTCTCTAGACTTCGATAGACGAGATCTATCCCTACCCTTAAAGACAGAAGACATCTAATACGTGCTAGCCTGTTCATACTATCAATGCCTTGTTTAATAGTACATCAGCCTAGAGACATTTAAGTATCAAACTTATTAAAGTGATTAGAGATCTCATCAACCATAATTGCCTATCATGGTTTCTCTATCACAGTTTAATACTAAGGACGTTATCATATAACAATTCATAATTGGTTCTTTAGAAGAACAAATATATGACAACATAAAAGCCATTTAATATATGCATAAACATAAAGAAATAGTAGAAATGATCCGACCCGGTCGGATCCGGTCCAACCCGATTGGGTTTAGGACACTATTCCAACAATCTCCCACTTGGCCTAAAACCAATCACTCGTACACACAAGACCAAGTTGAAACACAAGAATCTCATGCAATACTCACAACTAGCCCTAGCCGTTAACGGATCGCTATCCGTGGGGACTCAGACTATCTTCATATCACGTTCCAAATGACCAAGTCAAAGGAACCGCCTCAACACACACACGAATCTCTGACGAGACCCTGGTCCTTGCTTCAAGCAATGAATCCACTTACTATATCAACTATACAGAAAAGGTGGAAGAACCGTACAAGGTTCAAGAATGAACCTTCTAGATCCATGTACTGCTCCCGCTGCGCCTCTAAGGCACTACTGTGTTTTGGCCTCGTTGTAGAATTTACAGTGACCCACATGCTAGAACATTTCCAGCTCACTGTATCACTTAATCAAAGTGATTGCAAACCTGCATCAGTAGCTCCCACTCGCCTTCATAAGACTCAGGATATACGTCTGTATATCTACGCTTATTTAATTCCAAGTTTCAATAAACCAGGAACTCTCCCTTAACTTGTTTAAGGATATTCTCGATATTCACCAGATTTACTTTCATACTTGCTCATGACTATTCATGGACTATGAACATCCGGCATTACCTATAAGATGGTTCCTATCGCAGTAGCGAAGAAAACCTTCCATAAGCATCATCATTCACCTTATCATTAGGACGAACGTCCTAACAGAGATAGATATTGAGAACGCTGACTAGCAGTATCCCCGTCGCGACCTATGCTAAACTCTTTTAGCATCACATCTATATAGGCAAACAATAATCTAACAGCAGTTAAATCTATCACTATAGATTCTTATTTCTAAAAATAAGAACTGCTAATCCAAGTGCTTTCACAAAGACCTTGAACTACCAAACATTAATTGACTGTGACATGGGGTGACAATTCTCGAGAGAGATATCTAATACCTTACTCAAAAATCGTAACACACTCCCACTATCCATCTTGCACATTGGGCATATCCTTCTTTTGACTAAGTCAAACTCCTTTGATTGTCAAACAAAGAAATTGTCTAGAGAAACTTGTTTGAATCCATAAATGGATATCGTGGGCTTACATATCATGTTATCGCTCTATCAACATCGAAATGCTCGCCCAACGTCTTCAACACTATCATATAGTCATGATACAAAGTTATAACAAGTATCATCTCGAATAGAATCCAGGCTCAATTTGGCAAAGATAAAGGTAATTACAAGGTTTACACCTCATACCCTTCACCCGTCCACTATAGCCTTATGGTAATCATATTACTATCCATGTCACCTTTCAGGACACTCCCCTGGGGTAAGCAGACTAGGTTCACAACCTGGTTGTCACCGATGGAATCTAATTCGGATATTATGGCTCTGGCCATATCTCTCAATCTTGCCTTTCAAACATTCCTTCATAAGTCGTGAGATATTCATTTTTCAAGATGAACTTACCAAAGACCTTTTCAGGTGGAGGTTATCCACAAAGCTTCTGAGAACTTTTGTGTGCACTTGAGAAGTGTTTTACACCTTATCGCTATAGCGCGGCGTCGCTCATGTTCATCTGGTTGAATATATCTTTGTGGTTCTCAAACTCTTTTGAGATCTGATTCACTCCCACTGTTTCTTTTGGAAGAAACACTTCCTCTAGAAGACAGCATGTTTGGTAGACAAACATTTTGCTCCACGGACAGGTAAATAATGTCCAGCGTGCTAGCTAAGACATTCCACAAAGTCGCATATGTCGTATTAGGCTCCAAGCCTTTCTGACTCTGCCTATGACAACTTCAAATCATCGGTTAAGATAGATTCGACATTATCCTCTTCCATATCTAATATGGAATTTATTCAACCTTTATCTTTGGAACTCGGTTAAGTATAAGGGCACTATCCCGAAACGGGTAAGGGATACATCGCATGGCTTGCGTCACACCTTTATCATATAAAGTGTTATTTCCATATTGGGAACACAATCTAATTGCGTATCCAAAAGATGGTATCCTTTAAGGGAGAATCGTATTCCTTTTCAGACGACTTCTGAAACACCCTTCAGGTATTAATTGCTTCAATCCAATTGAAGATTAATTCCTAAGTAGCTCATCAATCTCATATTCGTACTGGCTCAAACTTTTCGGGCTTTCCGAATTATGCACTTCACTGAGTACACTTGACTATTTCTAAAATAGTCATAGAGATTAACAAACAATTATTTGTGGCTTTAATTGTCATAAGGCAACAAACATCGGTATGTTTAGGCTTTAGACAATTTTTCTAGAATTTATAACCTTTTCATAAAAGGGTATTTTAGTCCTCTTTGGATAAGATACGTTTAACCCACATGATTCATAATCATATGGTTCAACATCATCAGAATGACGTTTAATTACACGCTTCTCTTCCAGAGAGACTATGTCTAGAACAACCACAAATATTAAGGATAACAGCCATACAAATATTTAGTTGAGATCTTATCACATATATCAACTATATAGTGACATCAATCTAGTATGTTAGATTCAGTGACCTTCCAACTTTATCGGAATAACATTTATTCTTTACAATTGAATATGTCTACTAAATCCTAACTGAATGTATGTTCTTCATAAGAACCGGAACATAATAACATTTATTCAGTTCCCTTATCAGTTTACTAGATCCAGAATATGGTAAGTGTGACAACATTTGTTTAACCTTCCATATCTGTATTTAATCTTTCTAATTTAATCATACTCGCAAGATATCATATATCTAAGAGTTGACTTGAACTTAGATAGATTTATCTCAACTCACTTGCCTAGAATAGAAACTTCAATAAGTTCTCTATTTAAGCATATGCCCTAACTTTCATTTTAATCCTTCAAGCACTTGTAAATGTCTCTTAGTGTAGTCTTCATAAGACTTAAGAAAGATCACATGAGCTATGTCTTGATTTCCTTTCATAAAGAAAATCTAAAGTCTATTAAATAGTTTATTTAACCTTTTAAATCGTATTTAAAACATTAACTATTTAATTAACCTTTAAGCAATGGTAGAATTAAGTTGATACTTAAATCTTATAATTTTGAAAACAACCTTTCCAAAATTAGAGTGGTCATTATTATCCAACGTTTGAATTAATTGTCATCATATGACTGAGTGATCATATTGGATCGTATCCAATGCCATGAGCTTGCGCTTTTTAATAATAATTAAAGTCTTGGAGTACTCCATCAAATATGTAGTCTCCTTGTCTCTAACTACTATAACGGGATTGCTCGTGTCATTGCTTATTTTAAAAGGATTAAAATTACTTAACCATATTTGAGAACGTTTCTCAAAAGGTAACAGTCATAATTTGGTTTTACTAATCGAGAATTAAACATAAATATAAAGTTTGCTAAAACTACAACATAAAAATGAAAATAAAAGAGTGTTGTTGTTTATACACGCAAAATCAAAAATGGTCTTTTGGTTTATGATTTTGCTCCCACTAGTCAACTACTTCCATTTGACTTTCAAGAAATTTTCAAAATTCTTTAGTGGCTGAGATCCCATCTAGTTACCTCGATTCCCGGCGGTGGTCGATCAACCAAGATAATTTCGATAGGTAGGTAACTCTTTACCATTCACATCTCTATGTGATTCTCAGTGGATGACTAGTCAACTCTTTGGCAATACACATCACTATGTGTTAGTCAACCCCTTGTCTCTAAAGTCAGACGGCCCTGACGGTGGCCTATCACCGAAAGACTCTAGTCAAGTCATAACCCAATATTCACGAGATCTCATACGATCATATCTCAATAACGACGATATACCCGAGGTAGGTCAACTCCCGGCGGTGGTCGATCGTTGGATCCGAACACAGTGCTCTTCACCGTCGTTATAATATTGGGAGACAATATTTCGACTTGATTTTTGTTGTGGAAGTATTTTTCGTAAATTAATTCACTTAATTAATTTTAATTTCGGTCTCATCAATTATATCTATCTCTATAGATATATATCCTACACATTTATCTAGATCGTGCCTAGTCATGCATCTATCGTATCATATAAAATAAATACAAGCACAAAATAAATAAATGCGTAAAGTAACCGGTATGATCATGGACTTTTCTAGAGTGCGGTTTCGAATACAAACCGATTTAAACCGCTGGTCATAATCTAAGGGTAGAAACTGAACCGCCAATAGGATCTTTAATGCTCCATTCTCCAATGGGATCTTTATTTTCGTCTTTCTTTGGTCTCCATCTTCGCTCCATTCTTGTTACATTTAATTCTATCTAATAAAATAAATACACCCGCCTTTGCACGGGGAGCTAACGGAATGGGATAAATGCGAGAAAATAAACTAGGTCACGTTCTTCATAACGGTTCAGGACAATTTTTAAACCAACAGAAAAATTAAATCATTCACATCTATTCTATCGGTCGAGTCCATGATCGATGCATTCATATAATCATATTATATCTACTATATCTAATCCATACAATAAAATCTTATGAAAAAGATAAAATTAAAATTTAACTACTTGCGTCTTAATTAATCAATTAACATTTAATCTATTAAATAATTTTATCCAATCAATTAACTAATTAACATTTAATTAATTAAATGATTTCAATCGAAATAAAATTAACGATTAATTTTAAACGATTTTTATTTTAATTTTAATTAATTAGAACCATTCTAAAAATAAATCAAAATTAAAATTAAGTCTCTTTTGTTTCTTTCCTTTTGATTCTTAATCAAAAGGGATGCCTTGGTTTCCTAAACCAAAAGGCATCTTCCTAAACCAAATTTGGCTTAGGCCTGGCCACTTTCCAAAATCAAAATTTTGGAAGTGGCCTTGCAAGCCAGCTTTACAAATCAAATATTTGAAAAGGCTGCAGCCTATTTCAAATCAAATATTTGGAAATGCCAAATAATTTTGGTTTAGGCCTGGCCACTTTCCAAAATCAAAATTTTGGAAGTGGCCTAGGCCTAGGCCTATTCCAAATCAAATATTTGGAAAGGGCCTAGGCCTATTCCAAACAAAGTTTGGAAATGCCATTATTATTTTAATGCCATGTGGCATCCCAATGGCCAAACTATTTGAACCATTGGTTAGCCATATGACACAACTAAACAAAACGAATTACCAATCACAACCATGAACCATATAGAAACACAAAATACACAAAACAAAACAGAAAGAGACCCGCCAAGCAGCCGCCAGCCGACATCCATAAGGCTGCCGCCGGCCGACGGCCGCCAGTCGCCGGACGGTGGTGGTGCCGCCGCCAGTCGGCCGAGCACCACCCAATCCTTTTTTTTTTTTTTTTTAATTCTTTTCGTGTATCGTTTTGCGAATCTAAAATCTTTCATCTTTTAATTACGTGATTTAAAACGATAAAATTAACTACGCAAAATAACATGCTTATTGCTTAAGCTCGAAGCTCTCTCTGATACAACTGTTAGAAATCTACGCGAACGCAGTGAATTTAAAATTTTATTTCCTTTTAACCAGGATCGACTTCGTTTAAGCAATAAACAAACGAGTTAGTAGACGGTGGTTACATTGGTTGATCTAAAAGATCGACGCTTTGACCGTCTAACAGGAGAGTAGTTCTGCATAGAGCCGCCTGCCGTTCGGCCTCTACCGCTAGTCCACACGAACAGACCACTGAATCCCATCATGGATTGCTATTGGAAAACTCCGGTTGCTAGACCGGCCCTTTTCCCCTCTCTCCAACTCTCTATAGGATGCTCTCTATTTTACACAAGAACTATTAGTTCTTGGAATTGTGTTGTAGAAAAGAGCTTGACACCCACCTCCTATTTATAGTGGTTGGGGCGCCACGACAGAGTAGTAGAGAGAAGAAAACTTTTTCCCAATAAAATAAGGAAAATATAATTGATTGATTTATCTCATTTATTACAATATCTCATATTAAATAAATCTAGGATATTGTCAATATCTTATATTGAATATTCCTAAGATATTGTCAATATCTAATATTGACTATCTTTATTTTATTACCATAAATCAATTTACACATGTGTATATATCACAAATATATAACACATATAAATCTATACATAAATACTTTGGACACAATCATGCACATGCATATTATATGCATCACACGCTGGGACCAAAAATATATAAATATTAATATCTAATATTAATATATGGTGAATACTATTAAATTAAATTGACAATCCAAGTGTATCTTATACACACACAAATTGCGCCACCTTAGCCAATAAATTGGCATCCGGAATATTCTTTAATTAATATAATATCATTAATATCTTGTATTTAATTTATTCATAATAAATAAATACCACAATATTAATTTACCACTATAACCTTTATAGTTTCGAGATAAACTTTCCTTATTTGGTTATCTACTATAACCACATTTTAATCCGACTAGATGTTCATATGTGTGTGACCCGATAGGCTTCGAATATGTTGGCCGTAGACACAAAGTGCAAATTACTTAAAATGCCCTTCATACCTAACGATCACGGGATAGCGTCACAGCAACACACCGTGACCCCAATCATCGGAAGAGTCAAATGCAATGACTACTACCTTTCATGTGAAACAGTTACCGTGTAACTTACAATCCTATCGCTGTAATAATATCCATACGGTCGTACATCGAGTGTCAAACATTAACGACCGTATCTTATAATCTGGATATCATGTTCTCTCGAAGTAACTCGTTTACTCCCACTTTGCAAAGATTCACGAGAGTAAGACATTCCTTATAAGAAGGCCATTTCGGATATTCGATCCCAATCACAGATACGCGATTCCCGGACGACCAATCATGTATACTCCGCGATGCTTGAAGATCATACCCAATCACTACCGCATGATCGCCCGTGGCTGGGAAACCTCAATAGTGTCAAAGCATGACAATCCACACCGTGATGCCATGAAGACTCGGTCCAAAGGATAATTACACAACCGCCACATAGTGTGACACTTATCCGTGTAAGTAAGTGGGTCGCCTAACGACGCATTCTCTAATACACGTCCACGCATACCCAAGTGTCTCTACACTTCGATAGGCGTGATCTATCCCTGCCCTTAAAGACAGAAGACATCTAATACGTGCTAGCCTGTTCATACTATCAATGCCCTGTTTAATAGTACATCAGCCTAGAGACATTTAAGTATCAAACTTATTAAAGTGATTAGAGATCTCATCAACCATAATCGCCTATCATGGTTTCTCTATCACAGTTTAATACTAAGGACGTTATCATATAACAATTCATAATTGGTTCTTTAGAAGAACAGATATATGACAACATAAAAGCCATTTAATATATGCATAAACATAAAGAAATAGTAGAAATGATCCGACCCGGTCGGATCCGGTCCAACCCGATTGGGTTTAGGACACTATTCCAACAGAATAAACTTGTCACCAAAAACTAATCCTGAGCTGGAAAAGCCCTAGGAACTGAGTTTCTCTGAAACTCAAACTGATCCTTAGTTCAGTTTTGTTCCTGTCCCTTAACTTGTACGGAGTTCAGTTAGCTCAACTGAATATAAGTCAATACTGACTTATATTTAGTCTTTGTTAACAGGCAGCGGATAAAATATTAGCCTTTAACAACTAGTTAATTCAGTTTCGATATGAAAACCACGTAAATAAAACTATAATGAAATAAATGAATGCATAGAGAAAATAAACAAGAATTATAGAGGTTCCAGGTGGTGTAATCCTGTCAATCCTCTCTTCCCCTGTGATGCGGAGAAAATTCAACTAGAACTTCTTTGAGATGGCCCGGTTACAAAAAGTTCTAAACTGATAGTCCTTGACTAATCCCTAGTTTCACTATCTAAACACTTGTAGAACAGGTAGGATTGCTGTTCTTCAACTGTTTGAACCACTGGTCCTTGGAGGGTAGAATTGCCTCTTCACCAGTTCATCACAAACACAGTCTTCTTGATTGCACTCAACTGTCCTTCACACCTTCTTGGTGTTTCACAGTCTAAACCTTTGATAAAATCAAAGTTGAGACTTTGAATCAAAAAATATGATTCAACTGTGATTTGAGCTATTCTTTTGGATGATTTAAATTAAGCACGGCTCTGTTTTTTTCTTCAAATGTTAGATCTTTGAATCTGCTTGAATAAGCTTGAACACTTTGAAGAAATTTCTTGATCTTGCAATTAAATACTTAGCAAGTATTCTTTTGAATCTGGCTTTCCCCCTTAATTTGATCTTTCTTGACTAGATAGATTCCTTTTAATTTTCTTGCTTAATTATCATATACCTGCACACACACACACACACCTCTTTGATGTTATAGAGGTAGTCTATTTATAGGGGTTCATTCAACGTTCATCCTGCTTGTAACGGTTATATTTTCTGATCGCTCTGCTGTGTCAGTACCTCATCCAATGAAATTGTTTTCTTTACAACGTTCGACTGTACTTTCAGTTTGTTGGATGGCTGACTTATATAACTGAGTTACCTTATCAGTTTTGTACTGAGTTTTTCTTTTGTCAGTTTCCTAACTGACTTGGAGCATTAACTGAGATTTTACTCTTCTTCAAATGTCAGTACTCCAGTTTTCATCTGATTATAATTGACTTAATCAGAGTACACCATGACACATTTATCATCTAAGAATTCATTGTCCTTATGATTCTTAGTTCTCCATACAAGATCCATAAAGTCAGTTCAAGTCACCACAATCTTGCCTGAAGTCCAACTTTACAGTCTCGACTTGTAATCTTCATAATTGAGTTTGAACCCTCAGTTCTTCATTCTTCTATAACTGAGTTTGAACCCTCAGTTCTTTATTCTTCTAGATAAGTCAACTGAGTCTGTAACTCTCAGCGAACTCATCTTCTTCAATCTTCTGTTGGTGTGCTCTATTGTCAGTCTCTTGTAGAATCTCAGCTAGATTAAATCTCAGTTTCTTCATTTCTCGCCCCGACCTAGAACTATTACAGTGCTTGTCTGATTTAACTTATACAAATATCAGACTCTAATAAATCCTATACATTGATATCTAGACTTTTTTTTGCTTTGCACTATAACAGCTAGTTATGACACCTCATCAATGGGGTTAAGAATAACTAACAAATAAGTGATGAATCATCATCAAAACATAAATTTTATTTCCAACAATTTCCCCCTTTTTGATGATGTCAATACCCTCCTTAAAAGAAATGCAAAAAGATAAAAGACAAAATACAGTAAGCAACACCATGAACTGAGAAACTGAAACTTTAATTGATAAGTGAGTTGCAAAGTTTGAATAATAAAATACAACATAAGTAAAAACAACTAAATTCAGTTTCCTGGTTGATTATCATAGTTTTCCGCAACAATTCTCATTTCATCATTTGTGGCTGAATGTTCAATTCCATGAATGCTTGCCCAAATGTTCCATGACTGAGATAAATTGTTTTTCTTGAAGAATTTGCTTTTGAATAGAACTGCAAATGTAAAGACTGATGTCCTTAGTCTTTCATTGGTGGTCGTTTCGATAGAGTTTGAAAAATTCAGTTCATCCTTTTCAACTTTCTCACGAAGCTCTATCTAAGGTACCATCTCGCTTCCCATTTCTTGATTTATTCCAATAGTACACAGTATCTTCTGCATGTGTATAAATGTTTCAAGAGATTCTTCTTTTGATACTCCTTCTCTCTCTAGTAAGTTCTTGAATAGATTGTAGAGACGAGAATCCAGACCAACTCTTTTGTCAGTTGGTTCTGAGTATTTAACAATCAGTTTCATCTCATCATCAGTAAAATCTCCTCTTGCTTTCTTCAGTTCGCTCAACTTATCATCAACATTTGTGAGTGCTTGTGGCATTTCAGCTGCATGGACTTTTAAGATATCCAAACTTTCCCCCTTATTGACATCATCTTTATTAATCAGGCTTTTGATGTAAGCATTCAATGTTTGTTGAGTTGATGCCAATATGGTTTGAGCCACAACTGAGTCCTTTAAGCCCTGTTCCATTAAAAACATTCTGTCAACTAGATTACAAGAATGCCTTCCCATCTGTCTTGAGTTTCATTTTTCTTTGTGACATGTTCAGTGGTTGTTTTCCGAATCTCAAGCAGAGTGGTTTGACAATTGTCATTCACAGTGTCCATCTTCTTTTCAAGCTTGGATCGTTCATCTTGACTGGCTTCTAAGGATTTTAAAACTTTTCCAAATAAGCTTTTATCATCCTTTTGAATTCTGAGTATCTCATTGTGATAATACCTAATGAGATCAACTTGAGTAGGAACATCTTGTGAATTTCCTCCTTGTTGTTCCTTTGTTTTGCTTGTCTCAGTCTCTGTTAATTTAGCTTGCTTTAGAGGTGAGAGAACAACTCCCTTCAGTTTTTCTCTAAATTCAGCTGATTGTCTTTTCTCTTCCGACTGTTTCTCAGCTTCCTCCAATCTTGATGAATCAATAACTTTTGTGGGTGACAGATGTACTTTAAGTTCATCATCTGATTCTTCTCCAGGTATGTCTGCCAAAGTTCTTGCTATTTCAAGTGTGGATTTATCAGTGGGAGATTGGTAGCCTCCTTCTGCTTCTTTGTCCAGCTGTGTTTCTGATAAGCTTTCAGAGCTTGAGCTTCCACTGCCTCCACCAGAACTACTAGAGTCTTCATCAGTATTTCGTTCTGTTGCAGTTTCCTTTTCTTGTATAGAGGCAAGAATCCCTTTTTGTATGTCAGGATCTTCCTCAAAATCATCATCAACATTCTTCTTAGAACTTCCACTGGCTATGGTTTCCTTCCAATAGCTGTTTCTGATCAACGCATATCCTTGATCTAGGAATTCTTTGGTATTTATTATCTCCATTAAACTTGTAATGTTGTACAGATCGAATACCCATTTCTCAATAATCTCCATTTCTGCATGCTGACTTATTTGATTATCTATAGAACTGAACTTCCAAGTTCTGTATCTTTGCAATCGCTCATAATCAGCTTTCATAAGTTCTGTATGATCAGATGGGGATTTGAATGGTGTAAGGGTGTCCTCGGATTCTCTTGTGATCTCATGATCTTCTACTTGAGTAGGAACTTCAATTTGCATGGGATCATCAGTTTGCATAAGATTTGTTCTGCTGGTTTCTCCCTCAGCAATGTTTGGGACAACTGATGTTCCTTTTTCAATATCAGAAACTGAGATTATTGGCTCAGTTTGCAGAACTTTTTCACTTGCAACTTCTTCAACGGCTTGTCTTTCAATTTGCTCAGGTTCCAATTCAACAACTGGAACTTCTTTCGTTGTGTGTTCAGTGGGTTCAGCCACATGAACTTGTTCATCCAACTGAATAATCTTTGTTGATTCTGTTTCTGCTTCAGCCTCCTTTTCTTCAGTTTGAGGAGCTAAAAATTCTTTAGTAGTTTCCTCTTGTTCCAAATTGGGTACAGATTCTTGGTGAGTAGACTTGGACTTTGAAAGCAACATAAGCATGTTCAACGTTGTTTCATCAATCAGTCTTTCATCACAATCAGATTCTTCATCATCAGGTTCAGTTCTCAGGGTCTGTTCCCCCTGAGTTACAACTTCTTTCTGCAAGTCAGTTTCAACAGTCTGCTCTCTGTTGACAACTTCAGTTTCTTTTATTATTTCCATTTCCTGTGAATGCATAGATTCTTCTTGAGTTGGTAAAATCTCAGTTACCAAAACTGGAATAGATTCGGTGAGATTAACTTCAGTTTGCACTTCTGGTGCTGATATGTCAACAACTTCAGTTCTAGCTTCTTGAATTGATGACATTTCTATTGGTTTCTCAGTAGCTAGATCAGTTGAGCCTTTTTCTGTTTCTTCCAACTGTTTTCTTCTTTTCTTTAAGTCTTCAATTTGTGCCAACACTTCATCTCCAGTTGCAGGTTCTTTCGATTTCCTGCTTTTCTTCTTTTTGAGTTCAGTCTCAGCTTTCTCAGCTTTCCTTTTTCTTGCTTCTTCTTCCTTAATGGCAATCTTTCCGTCAGCGATTGGTGTTTCTTTTCTCTTAGCAACTCCAAAGTGATTGAGTGTCACGGATTTATCTAATGAAAACAAACAAGTAATAAAATTTATAAATCCGGTATTCCCCAAGTGTAGGGATCGTAGTATAGCGATTAATACCGGGTCGATCTTACGGGGAATCGGAGGTTGTTAACTCTAGTTTTTATTCTAAATAATCTAAGGGTGTCACGATTACTAACCTAAACGGCAAATAAAACTAAACGAGACTGAAAGTAAAAATAACACGAATGTAAAACTGGACAGAAGAATGAATCTAAAGCCAGGGAAAATACGGGTTGCGAACAATTTAAACTACAACTAAACCTAAGATGCAATAAGAAGATTTGATTAAACTAAACAATTCAAGTTTTAGGGGATTAAATTCAAATTATAACGAGCAAACGAGCAATTGATCCACCTATCCTATCAACATTCAATTCCTAATCAGATTAATTCATGACTTCTAACCAAGTTGTGATTCACCTCATCTAAAGTACGAACCCTAATTTCTTAGATAGTCCATCTATTAATCTCTATCTTTCGATCTAAGATTAATGCTTTTTCTAACCAAAGATGTGAACTTTAACGTTTTTAATCTAGAAATCTAACCTATTAACTCTCGTTATATAGATCAAATAACTATTCTTTTATCATGGGGATCTAGGGTTTACATGACTTTCATCAAAGTAAAACAATCAAGCATGCACATCTTTCAATATAATTGCAATAAACATTCAAACATGATAAAGAAACAACTTGTATTAAAAACTCACAAATTAATCAAGATTCGAATCTGAATAGTTGACGGATAGGCTTCACAATGCTCGTTCAAGGGCTTTTAGCATCCTCTTGAAAGCTTGGAATTGTTGAAGAAAAGAACATAAAACTAACTAATTTAATCTAGGATTTAAGTGCATAAAACTGAAGGAAAAGTATGTAAAAACGCAGCCTGAGCCGCCCCTAGGATTAGGGTTTTGAGTAATGTGTAATTCGCCTCCTTAATGTGGAAAAACGCAGCTGTATTTATAGATGTCAAAGTCGGCCGTGTCTTTGAGGCGGTGGACGGACGGGCGCCCGGTCTTCTGGGACGCTCGCTCGCTCGGCTTTTGAGCTCTCGTATTGAAATCGCACCTCCGGACGCCCGCTCACTCAATCAAACGCCCGCCCACTCTGGACGGAACTCGACGCTTGATTCAAATTGGGTCAAATTTTTGATTTCTCCATCTTTATCCTTTCTCTTCTATCCAAATTCATCATTATCTCTTTTATCATCATATATTTCGACTCTTATCTTCATTCAATCACCAATTGAGCATCAACACATATCTATAACACATTAAAACACCGCAAAATGTAATATCATCCAAATAATCCTAAAATCATAATTAAAACACCAAAATTAACCTATTTTGCAAATAACTCATTTAAAATATCATTTACTCAATAATTCCATTAAACACTCGTTTCTTATGCAAATTATACAAATATGAGGGAAATTATCATAAAATATATCGATATAAATCGTATAAATTCACCCTTAACATTGAGTATCCTCTGGACTACTAACGCAAGAGTCTTCTTGTTATAAAATCGTCCTTTCTTCACATCTGTCTTCTTTTTGGGCACATCAATTGACTGTGCTATCAATTGATCAAATAGATACCTTGCCCAATTGAAATCTTTTTCAAACCAAATTACATATAGCAAATCTAGTTTTGCTCCAGATAGATTGTTGAAGTTTCCAGCATTCCCAATTATGCAATTTGCCAGCAACTTTGAGAGAAAATTAAATTCTGGCTTGAGCAGGCTTGTGCTCCCTGTCTGTAAGACGGTAGATTCTCCATTAATTGCTATATCTTTCCATAACTTCTCTTTCTGTTCCTTAGTCAACTTAATGGCTGCTGCTCCTCCGGATTTGTCAAACCCAAAGATTTCTGCAATTAAATCTTCAGTGACTTTGATTTCCTTATTACTGACAGTGGTGATATAGGTTTGTGTGTCTTCTCCTTCTACAGTTGTTCTACCAAATTGATAGAAGTCTCCGATGCTTTCTAAGCAAACACTTTTTAGATCGATGTTGAAGACAGCTTCCAATCCTTTAATTTTCCGGATTTTTGTTGCAATAGAATTGACTAGAGTTTGATCAACATACTTTGCAATATATTGATCAAGAGAAACGATCATTCCAGGTTCAACACGAGTGAAGGTCATTTTTCTGGATTAGATTGAAAAATTTGAAAATTTGAAATTCAGAGAGTAGATTCAGAATTCAGGCGTAAAGAATTTATATAAAAGAAAATTCTGGGTATTTATAATTTGGAGTGGGGGTAGTTAAGAATTGAGTGGAACTTAAAACATCTTGTCATAAATGTGTTGAGATTGCGAAAAAGTGGGTGAGTGGAAATTATGAACGGTTTAGATTGAGAGGGACCACGTCTTTTCTTGATAACCGTAGCTAGATAAAAGTGAATAAAGAAGGTACGGTGTATCAATAGTCAGATACGCTTTCGTTTTGTCCTTATCTTTGAATCAAAAACTCGATTGTGAATACAACTCGCTTTTGTGAATTGCATTTCTCGATTCTCACTAGTGGTGTTTCTCTCCGCAAAACAAAGTGAGAAATTTTTTGTACCCATATCTTCTTGGGTCATAACTGATTAGCTTTTGATGGTACAACTTTATTTTTAACTTTATACCTCTCTTGACATTTTGACTGAGTGAAGTCAGTTTTCACAAACTTTTCCTGTTTTGTCATAACAGTTTTAAATTTGTTCAGCTTGTGAAACTGATGTGATGGTCTATTCCAATCTTCATTAGTGGGAAATAATCTTCCTTTCCCTCTGAATCTATTATTCCATGAATGATCTTCATTCTTAGATGGATATGACTTGAAGATTTTTCTTACTGATTTCGGATCAGTTTTACTGTTTTCAGCCTTCTGAGTTTTTCTATAAAATCTGTTGGCTTGGTGAATTTTACTAGCTGATTTTTCATTTTTATTAGTTTGTGCATTTGGCTGTGCTGAGTATTTATCAGTTCTAGTAACTTTATCAGTTTTCTGAGTGTTTGACTGTTGAGTAGTCACAAATTTTATTGCAACTGATCTTGGTCTTAACTTAGAATTATTCTGATTATCAAACCCTAAACCAGATCTATCTCCAAATGGTTTTTCTGGTTTGAATTGAACTTTGGAAATTGGATCAACTAATGATTCATTAATGTTTATAACTTTTGTTGGTTCATTAGTTGGTCGAATTATCTTGGTTCCATTATTAGTCTTGATTAGATTGATTTCAGTATTCATTCTTAAAATTTCAGTTTTCAATGACTTTTTCTCCTTTTTGACATTCTCATAATTCTTTTGAATAATCTCTAATTTCTTTATGAGTATGTCCAAGGTTTCATTGAAATCTTCATTTCTTTGATTGTTCAGTATAGTGTGAGATTTGAATGTAGATGCACTTACCTCTTGATGTCTGATAGATAAACCTTCTGTTGAGGAATCATCACTGATTAGAACTTGTTTTCCTTTATCAATAGCATTACTGTGTAGCTCTAGCGTGATGATTTCTTCATCACTTTCACCTCCATGGCTTGTAGGCAGAGTCTCACCAATATCTATGGCTTTTGCACCTTTGGATGGATCTCGGTTAGCTTTTCTTCTATAGAATCGGCTACTCGTAGTAACTCTCTTTTCGCTTCTTACGAAAGATCACTTAAGGATGGAAATCCTCTGGATTCATCATCAATATTCGCATTTAACTCAATGCCTTCATCATAACTGAAATGAGGTTCCGGATTTGTGTGAGAGCTTGTAGTACTGAATCTTTCAAATACTTGATCCTGGAAGTCATAGACAACATTTTGCAAATAGTCAGTCAGGGGGTTATTTAGACAATTTCTAATTCTAGATGTATCCATTAAAAATATTTTTAAGATACATATAGTAAGGGGTTTTCAACAACTGGTTGCTCCGAACAAATAACTGATGTACAGTTACTCAAGCAAGAAAAATAGATATTGGATCACCTTCAAAAGAAGATTTGCTCCGATACCAATTGTTGGTCCCTTGGAAAGGCTAACACAAGTTTAGAGGGGGGGGTGAATAAACTTGTCACCAAAAACTAATCTCGAGTGGAAAAAGCCCCAGAATCGAAGTTTCTCTGAAACTCAAACTGATCCTTAGTTCAGTTTTGTTCCTGTCCCTTAACTTGTGCGGAGTTCAGTTAGCTCAACTGAATATAAGTCAATACTGATTTATATTTAGTCTTTGTTAACTGGCAGCGGATAAAATATTAGCCTTTAACAACTAGTTAATTCAGTTTTGATATGAAAACCACGTAAATAAAACTATAATGAAATAAATGAATGCATAGAGTAAATAAACAAGAATTATAGAGGTTCCATGTGGTGTAATCCTGTCAATCCTCTCTTCCCCTGTGATGCGGAGGAAAATTCCACTAGAACTTCTTTGAGATGGCCCGGTTACAAAAAGTTCTAAACTGATAGTCCTTGACTAATCCCTAGCTTCACTATCTAAACACTTGTAGAGCAGGTAGGATTGTCGCTCTTCAACCTGCTTGAACCACTTTGGTCCTTGGAGGGTAGAATTGCCTCTTCACCACTCATCACACAAACACAGTCTTCCCGATCGCACTCAATCGTCATTCACACCTTCTTGGTGTTTCACAGTCTAAACCTTTGATAAAATCAAAGTTGAGACTTTGAATCAATAACTATGATTCAACTGTGATTTGAGCTATTCTTCTGGATGATTTAAATTAAGCACGGCTCTGTTTTTCTTCAAATGTTAGATCTTGAATCTGCTTGAATAATCTTAAACACTTTGAAGAAATTTCTTGATCTTGCAATTAAATACTTAGCAGGTATTCTTTTGAATCTGGCTTTCCCCCTTAATTTGATCTTTCTTGACTAGATAGATTCCTTTTAATTTTCTTGCTTAATTATCATATACCTGCACACACACACACACACACACACACCTCTTTGATGTTATAGAGGTAGTCTATTTATAGGGGTTCATTCAACGTTCATCCTGCTTGTAACGGTTATATTTTCTGATCGCTCTGATGTGTCAGTACCTCATCCAATGAAATTGTTTTCTTTACAACGTTCGACTGTACTTTCAGTTTGTTGGATGGCTGACTTATATAACTGAGTTACCTTATCAGTTTTGTACCGAGTTTTTCTTTTGTCAGTTTCCTAACTGACTTGGAGCATTAACTGAGATTTTACTCTTCTTCAAATGTCAGTACTCCAGTTTTTATCTGATTATAATTGACTTAATCAGAGTACACCACGACACATTATCATCTAAGAATTCATTGTCCTTATGATTCTTAGGTCTCCATACAAGATCCATAAAGTCAGTTCAGGTCACCACAATCTTGCCTGAAGTCCAACTTCTGATCTCGACTTGTAATCTTCATAATCGAGTTTGAACCTCGTTCTTCATTCTTCTATAAGCGAGTTTGAACCCTCGGTTCTTCATTCTTCTAGATAAGTCAACAGAGTCTCAACTCTCAAATAACTCATCTTCTTCAATCTTTCTCGTTGGTGTGCTCTATTGTCGGGTCTCTTGTAGAATCTCACTAGATTAAATCTCGTTTCTTCATTTCTCGGTTCCACCTAGAACTATTCTGATTGCTTGTCGATTTAACTTATACAAATATCGACTCTAATAAATCCTATACATTGATATCTAGACTTCTTTTTGCTTTGCACTATAACAGCTAGTTATGACACTTCATCAATGGGGTTAAGAATAACTAACAAATAAGTGATGAATCATCATCAAAACATAAATTTTATTTCCAACACTTCTCAACCATTCTTCGGCCTTTGAATGCTCGACATTCCCAAAGAAATCTTGAACTCTATTTCTTCTCAGCCTTGTGTACCAGTCAACTGACGGTTCTTGCTTGAAAAACGGTCTAACTGGTGGGGCTTGTGGATAAACTGGAGGGTATCCATAGGGTATCTCTTGCTGGTAAGTCTGTTGCTGGTAGAAACCGTAGGGTGGATAACCAAAGCCTTGATGGTGATCAAAACGGGGTGGTGGAGGTATAGTAGGTCGATGAGTGTGACCTACTGGAGGAGGGTAGAAAGTCTGAGGCTGCTGGTGAGAAGACACTAGTGGAGGAGGGTAGCTCACTGGTGGTGGATAAATACTAGTTGCTGGGGGTACGCTGACTGGTGGAATGTCTCCTACCACAGTGTCAAGGATAGGAGCTTCTCCAGGCTCTCCATAAATGTAGTTGTACCTTGGTTGAAATCGTGGGGTAGTGTTCCGAATTGGTCGAGGCGACAAGTTCCTCTGAGAATATGGTGTAGGGGTCGCAGTATGAGGGGGTGGAGTGGGTCTCGGATGAGGTGAAGGATTCTGCCTCATAAAACCGCCTCTTACGACTGGTGTCGGACTCCCTCGTCGAACTCCTGATGCTTCAACACCTGCTCCAGTTCTCGTGAACACCATCCTGATGATCAAAGAAAACTAGAACGTTAATAACAGATCTAAAGGAAACTTATCTTAAAGAAAGGTAGCCTGAAAGATGCTTCGCTCTGATACCAACTGTAACGCCCCGTTCCCGGACATCGAGTCCTTATCCGGAAATCGAAACGTTCGGCACGTATAATATTAAATAAATAATATTACACGTAAGCCTCTACTACGTCGTATCAAATAAAAGCAAACGGAAGCTAAAAAGACTCGGGTAATTTTTTTCAAACAACCAAGAATAGAAATAAAGAACTAAAGAAGGAAATGTAATATTATTACATTGGAAAATGAACCCAACGAATCCAAAATGTACGAATTCCAAGGTGCTAGAAATAAACTACAAAATCCAGAAATCCAAATCTATAAAATAAATGTAAATAAACGAATAATAAACAAGGTCTTCAAGTCCGGCGTCCTCAAACGTCGTCATCAAAGTCCTCCTCGTACTCTTCATTTACCTGTTCGTCTTCTCTCCCACAAACACATAAATAAACATGCATTTGAGGTAAGTACATTGTACAAAGTAAGAAGTAGAAGCTACAATTTAATTAGGGTTGATTTTAATTAATTATCTTAGTGAGACCGACTCAATTTAGGGTTCATTCCATGCCCATCGACACATCATGACTAAACGTTTCTAGCTTAACTTATCTTTGTTATTTCACTACTCAAGGACATTGCGCATGGCGTTCATCAGCCTGAAGATATACTTGCTAACTAACGGTGATTAGCACCGATTAGCTCCGGGGTCTCCCCGGTATGCGTATACGTCCGATGAATTTCCTCCACTACCCTTCAGCTGTTTAAGGCCAGTAGCGTTGTTCACCTTTTATGAACGTATCACATCGCCGATATGAAAGAGTGTTTAACCGAGAATAAATGACGTTTTAGCTTTTATCTACACGTATGTAATTATTAATGTGAATTAACTAACCACCTAAGTGTTTTCAGAATAAAACTCACCTTAACAACTCTACTCCCTCACTTAGACAGCTAGACATCACATCTTAACAATTACACAGACATTGATGAACTCTAGTTCATCAAAGCACAAGCCCTTTCATGCCCTTCAGACGGATGCGAACTTCAACTCCCTTTAAGAGTACATTCGGTGTTTTAACTGAACGAATCAGAAGTTCAATCGAGGCTTGTTCATATTCAATTAATGTTATTTAATCATGAATTAAGGTTTAAAATTCAAAACATAACTTGAAACAGCATTATATAGAAAACTGGGGCAATGCGTGCGCATTACTCTGGAATGCGTACGCATCCCTGATGCTGAAAAATGCTGACAACTCTCTGCCCAAGCAATGCGTGCGCATTGTGTTCAATCTGTACGCATTCCCTGACCAAAACTATGCTGAATGACACTGCTCAATCATTGCGTACGCATTGGTCTGAATGCGTACGCATTCATCAACCAGTGGGCATCCTGCATAATTCTGAACTAACAATGCGTGCGCATTCCCTTGAATGCGTACGCATTGATCCTGCTGTATCTAACATGGGCAATCCTGTAACAGGAATTCATGCGCATTGCTGGGCAATGCGTACGCATCCTACGCAGAAAAAGTCCTAGAACTTGTTTTCCATCTCTTAACGACCTCTACTCGATTCCAAACCTCTTGTACACTAAATATAGCAGCAAAACAACTTAAAAGCACAACATTCTCAGGTCCTAACAACCCTTAATCTATAAGCAACATCTAGATAAAACCTTGGTATAAAAACGCTTTAAGATCATGATCTAGCTACTCCAAACCATAATTAGATTGTAGGAAGAGCTTCTTACCTTTAGCAAGCTTATCCCAACAGCAAAACTCAGAAAAACTGCAGCTAAAACTGATCTTTTCTGCAGAAAACATGTGTGATAAATCCAAACTTAGATTAGATTCGATCACACGCTTCTAAACGTTAAAAACTACGAATCGATGAGTCTGAATCCATCAAACTCGAAGAAGAACAGGAATTAGGGCTTAAACATACCTTGACAAAGCTTCAACTTTCTGATTTCAAAACGTTGCTCTCTTCACAACGATTCCGGTGCTCTACTCTGATATGAAAACCGTTATGAATTGACTTAGCAACTGATGAGAATCCCTCAGCCCTAATTTTTGCTCACACACGCAGAGATGAATTTTGGAGGTGGAGAAATCGATTTTAGTAGTTATAAAGTTATAAAATAATGGGGATTTATTTTCCTTAAATAAAAAAGAAAACAGATCCCAAAATAATAGAAAAATCTTATTATTTTCCTTAATCATAAAAAAGAAAATCAGATTTTCCTCCATAAATATATACATATATATCTCGAAATATATATATATATATATATATATATAATTTATCAAATACTTAAACTCCGAATCAGAAAAATATATACATATAATCTCAAATATATATATTTAATTTATCAAATACTTAAACTCCGAATAAAAGGAACCGAACCCAAATATTTCGTTTTCGTAAAATGACACGTCTGCCCTTTCTCAAAAATCAAAATATTACAGTAGGCAACAAATTCAGAAAGGATGAACCCAATCAAATACTAGAATACTTGAACGTGCAAAATGCGCCATCGAATGACTAACAATTTTACAACCTTTGCTAATGTGATAACAGACACAATTTTCAAAACTTTTGCTTATAAAAATAATATCTTCCAACACTTGCTATTGAGTATGATGGTTATTAAATACTGTACAATTTAACATCGTGATATACTCATTAATTAAGCCCATACCCAACCCTTGCATTAACCAATTAATCCCATACCCCCGAGGTCCATACCTACCCCATGTGCATAACAAGGAAAAATTATCCAACTTCTGTGATCGTAATCAAGAACAGGTCAACCAACACGTTTGAGAGTGTGTTATATATATATGAATGCAGAATGCGTGTACTCATTCTTTTTTTGTGACTTGACGTGTCCTCAATCTGAACGTGGAAATTAAGTTAATTAATTAATTATGGGGGGCCATATAATTGAACTTCCTCGATTAGGAAAGCTTTTTATTACGCCTAGATTCTTCCCCTCGATTAAGTAAGCTTTTGTTTGTTTATTGAAGTCGATTAAATAATTTGTATAAACAGGAAGAAAGATACAACTCTGAAATAAAAATAAAAAAGCAAAACCCCAAATTTGGGAAGTCAATGAACTCTCCCATGTATAGTGGGCAATTATTGCATCGGTTAGTACTCTTCCTTATCATCCGGATGTGGGAAAAATAAAAAGTAAAAAATCAAACAAACTTATCATGATGCGGGGGAAAAAAATAAAATAATTAAAAATCAAACAAAATCAAGTAGAACACGATTGCAATAATTCATAGAATGACGTAGTAAAAAAATTTATGGAATGACAATAATTCATACTGTGACAAAATATTTGATTCCTCCGGTTACACTATTTGCAATCAGTTTTAGAAGCAGTGACATTAATAAATAGTGACTTGAATAAAAATACATTCACAAACAATATATGAATGAGGAGAAATATATAAATATTTCAATCAATTTAGTAGAAGGCGATTTTTTTAAAACATTATTTGATTTTATTAAAGACAATTTTGAATATTTATTCAATCACCGGTCGAAAAGACTTGTGTTTAAAATTAATTGTTTAAATTTAATATTAAATTCAAATTCGGTCGAGAATCGAAATCCACTAAATTTTAAAATTCATCGACCCAATTCTAAATCAACTAATATTCGGATTCAATATTGGTCGAATGATGCTCGAATGTATGAGTTTGGAAAACTTTCATTGATTAAAATATGATTCGGAATCAAACAGTGATGATTCACACGTATTTTGGGATTCATATTTCATATGGATCATGTGTATATATTCTCGACCAAACTTTGGTCGAATTTCTCATATAAAAAATAATTGGAAAAAAAAAACGTATTGTAAGATAAAAATTTTCTTAAAAATATTTCAGTTTTAGAAGCAGTGACATTAATAAATAGTGACTTGAATAAAAATACATTCACAAACAATATATTACCTCCTCCGTTCCAAAATATTTGAGGCAGTTGTCAAAAACACGTTTATTAAGAAAGTGGTTTAATGCTATGACTCTTTGGATGCAATGACTAAAAAATTCATATGATACAATTAATGCAGTCTTTTTTTTTAACTTTTACCCTAGAATTAAATAATGGTAAAGTTGGAAATTAACAATAAATTTTGCTTTGAAAAATGTTTTGCCTCGGTTATTTTGAAACAAAACTTTTTGACAACTGCCTCAGTTATTTTAGAACGGATGGAGTATATCATACAATGACTTAGAAATTTACAGTGACATTCATTTACACAATGACGTAATTCAATTAAACAGGTAAAACGGTTTGCAATCAGTTTTAGAAGCAGTGAAACAGGTAAAACGGTTTGCAATCAGTTTTAGAATTAGTGAAATTAATAGACAATGACTTAGAATACAAATTCATTCAATTACATTTATTCATAATGTGATTTGGAAAAAAAAATTATGCAGTGACACTCAATCGTACATGTATTATATAATTAAACAGTGAAACGGTTTGCAATAACTTTCAGAAGTAGTGATATTGAAGTAATGAACGTTGATGCATTGATAATAAATTAGAGGGTAAGATTGAGAAAATGGTAATAAATTATTCTTGCAGGTAATATAGAATGACTTATGTTATAAAACAAATGAAAAAATATAAGATAACTTATATTTTGAAACGGATGTAGTATATATATAATTTTGGTATGGGGGAGTGGTTTAAAAGGACAAAAAAGAGGGGGGAAATGAGAATCAGGACAGTAGAAATATAAATTGAGTGATAAAGACAAATCCATTGTTCATAACCTCAAATCCATCATTTCTTTGTGATTAATCGACTCCCAAATCTAATGTTTATTTATCACAATTGGAATAATGATATATCCTTTTTACCCAGAAAAATATTTCATTGTCATCTTTACATATTTTTATGTTTAAATTGTTTTTTTTGACAATAAACCCTTTTGGTTTTCAAGCAACTTGGTTAGATATTTCTTAATAAAATTGTTTTTGATGTTTGAAAATAAAAATGAACAGTTTATTGGTTGAGAATTGAGATCATGGGGTACGCTTAGTTATGTCTTCTTTATGTGGGGTCAACTTACATAGATATTCTTAATTTGCTGTTTGAAAATGAAAATGAACAGTCTATTGGTTGTGCATCTTAATCTCTTATTTCCATTATTTCTACTACAATTATTATCTCTAAGGGGAGTTCAGATCGTATGATGTATTGTATTGAGATATAATGTACATTATCTATCTTCACATCAGTTTAAGTTTTTGGAAGAAGTGGTAGTTCAACATAGTATCAAAGCAATAGGTACTAGGTTCAAATCCTGCTCCAAACACAATTTCCCAAAAAGCAAAAAAATTTAATACTATCCTTACAAGTGTTTGTCACATCTACCTTCTTATAAGCTGACACGGGCTTCTATCTCCCTTCTTATAGACTCAAACGGGTCTCACTTGAAGGGGCATATTGAGATATAATATTAATTAGCTCCCTTTGCCATCGTGAGCCACTATCTTCCTTCTTATAGACACACGCGGGTACTCACACGGGTCTCTCTCCCTTCTTATAGACCACACTTAAAGGGGGTGTATTAATATATAATATTAATTATCTACCTCCCTCTACACTCCCTTATAGACCACACTTAAAGGGGGTATATTAATATATAATATTAATTATCTACCTCCCTCTACACTCCCTTCTTATATGCCACACTAAAATGGGGTATATTAATATATAATGTTAATTATCTACCTCCCTCCACACTTAAAGAGGTATATGGAGATATAATGTTAATTATTTACCTCCCATCAGCTTAAGCTTTTCGGAGAGATGGTAGTTCAACATACGAGTCTCTCTCCCTTCTTATAGGCCCACATTTGTGGCGGCATAATGAGATATAATATTAATTATATATCTCCCTATCAGCTTAAGTTTTTGAAAAGAGATGGTAGTTCAACATATTGTAGGTTGTGGTGTGTGCTGTGTGGAGGGGGAGGGAGCAAAACGATGTCGATTTGCTCCAGACAGGGGCGGATCCAGCCTACCCAGGGGGGTCACGTGACCCCACTCAATTTCTAAAAAAAATTTAGTATTAAAACTATGTAGTTTTGTTGTTAAAAAGTGTCATTTTATCGATAAAAATTGATGTTTTAGACTTTGGTGACCCTAATCGAATTTTTTTTGGAAAGATGTATTTTAGACTCGGTAGTGACACATTGGCTGAAATATATTCCCTGGATCCGCCATCACTTCAGGATAACATATATATATATATATATATATATCTGTGTGTGTGTGTAAAACACTCAAAATGACGTCATTTTGAGTGTTTTACACTTGCACACTAAATGGTACATCAGGTATGACACGACAGAGGATCTCAATTCCTCTAAGGGCAAGCGCTCAAGTTTGTTGTTCTCCAACAAAAAGTAATGAGAGCCTAGTTGTCAGAGTTTGGAAAATTGACTTCTTAGAAATAAGTAATACTTCATTCGTTTTATTTTCACGGACACTTTTGAGAATTTTCTTTTTTTTTTATTTATCTGTCATTTTATAATAACAGTGCAGTATATATTATTATTTTCCACCTTTACCCCTCAAATTAATTATAATATATAAACAAAGTATTTATATCTCGAGTAATGATAGAGACACAACCGTTGTGACACAACGAGTGCTACAACGTGCATTAACACCGTTGATTTGATGGACATAATAATAATCAATAAGTCTACTGATCGCGTGTAAGTCGCTTAATACTAGCAAGATGACTAGGTTAATCGTAGTATATCAAGTGCGAGTGAAGGTCGATCCCAAAGAGACTATTATTTAATTATATTAAACACAACCACAATTCATAGGTCAACCGGGTAGGGTGGTCGTTGACCAACATGAATAAACAGTAAATAAACGAGATGCAAATAAACCCATGTTCAATCATGTATTGAAAATGCATTAACCAAACTATTCACAACTAATCTCCCATTAATCCTTATATGATCCATATTTGTAATTGTAATTAAGCTACGAGTGTAGTCTCCTAACCTTGTTTACTTCTATTGAAAGGACAGTTAACGTCTATGTGCAGTTAACCTCCTTCAATGGTTTTATGAACCCACATGCAATAAGTTCTAGAAAGTACCGGTTCAAGACCAAGAACCTTCCTAAGCAGCTATCGTGGATTGACTAGCACGTTCCTAGGAATTGATTCCGACTATGTCCTAATTAACACTTCACTTTATAGTCCTTCATGTTAATTTACGATGTACGACAAACAGATTGGCCAGATCTAACCTATCGTGAATTAAACATGTCGATCAACGTAGATGACGCTGAACCACCGAGTTAGGATTTACTAGGGTATCTCGATTCGGTGATAAAGACCGTCGCTGAATCGAGAGAACGCGACCCATAATTCTGTGTTTAATGTTAACGAATCGAATAATAAAGATTAAGTTTCGTTTAATTAATTCATAGTTGATTAGATGAAAGCATAGTCTAGATGTATCACAAAAATAAGATCGAATCTAAGATATGAAATAAAATATTGGAATAGATTTTACCTATAACAAAGAACAGATCTACTCCTCAAATTTCTCTCCCTCTGGCGATTCTAATTGATCCGCGAAGAACGTAAAACAATCACAATGAAATAATGAAATACTAATGATTTATTTGCAAGAAAGAAAAGAAGAAAGGAAAAGAAGACTTGATTCACCAAAAGACAATGTAGTTGATGGATGAATGAATAAGATGAGGAATACAAATCCGCAGCCCTCTATGGCCTTATATAGGTGTATAAACCGACCTAAGGTAAACCGCAATTCTTGGAGGACAAGAAAAAGCATTCTAGAAGCTTCCATAATTCGCTGGGCTCGATGCCTCGAGAGTGGGCCTCGACTAATCGGGTTTCCTAGGCCGCATAGCTTCGGTATTTGAATCATAACTTGACCTACGTAACTCCGATTTGGGTGATTCAAAATGCGTTGGAATCCTAGTTTCAAGACCTACAATGTTTATATAGAAGTCCAACCCAATTCGTCTTAACAGCGTTGCAAGATCACCAATCAATTCTCGGGTCCAAATTCCGCTCGAAACACTCAGACCTTCAGTCGGTACACTTCTCTATCAATATACTCTCATATTCAGCCCAAATGATGCTCCAAACACTCATTCATCTGTTAATAAAACCATAGCACACACAGTACCTTCCTTTTATGGCAAATAACACATAAAATACACAGTTAATACGTATAATACCAATTTAGTCACCCCAGACGTGGCTTAATCACATTTAGTTAAGTAACAATGATTTCATACATAATATCACCATTGAGAACACAAATCCAAGGTAAGTTGATGATAAAATATGATACCAAGTTGACCGTCATCAACTACCTCCACTTAGCTTTTGATAGTCGCGAGCAAAACCAAATCAAACAAACCCTATAAACAATTTCAAAGTGATTAAGAACAAACTCATTCAAGAATTCTAAATAAGATGAGGGTCAACACATATCTATCAGTAATCCATTAAGCACTATCTCGTAGTTGAACCGACGTGTGTCTGAATAACTCTCAAACAATAGTGACGCAGACAGAATCACATTATATCGACTTACAGTCTAGTTAGCTTATAATCTCAAGCATATTTGTCCCTTTACAGGCATAACATGTATCATGAAACAATTCATAACCTCCTCATTAATTAGTATCTACCAATGCATCAATGTGTCGTGTGATAAATCTTTCATGATAGTGCGTTCGTGAAAAGAATGTAGTTACAGTGACCCCACAACCTTAACTTACCAGTGTGCACACTCGCTCTTCTTGCTTTTAGACTCAGGCAAACAACATGAAACCTTAATCAGGCCGGACGGACTTAGGGACCGAGTACTACTCAATGTCCTCGTTTGTTTTTATTTTAATGCGAGGGCCATGCGTCTTACGCTCCGAGTTTACTTCCCTCACTTCCTTAATGCTTTTCGCACTTTTTTTTTATTTTCTTTTTCTTTATTTTTTTCTTTTTGGCAAAAGTCCTCTCCTTGATCTCTCTCTCGCACATGCCCGTTTTGTCCCGTTTTACCTTTTGTGGCATGCATGGTTGCTACCATCATCCTACAACAATCGGTTAAAGTATATCCACCAATAAGTATAGACTCCCGGTCTAAGATAACTTTTCATCTAACCCAAACACTTCTCACTCAGATTATGTGCGTAAAAATATTGAATACAATGGCAAAATTGAAATTATTAAGTCACTATTCACGTAACATAACATGCTCATTCTTCTATAGGTAGAACAAACTGAGATAACTAAGGTCAACTCAGGTTAACATAATGCGTCATCTAACTACACACTGAAGAAGTGAGTTATAAGTGCTTAAAAAGGTCTATTCCACAACAAGATGGATGATTAATAAACCGCTGCTTCAAATAGTTGACAAACCCCTTATTCACCATTAATGAATTAAGTATGTAATTAAGCAGTTTCAACGGTTTAAGGTCTTTGATTCATTCAATTCATTGCATCAAAATTCAAAAAAAGTAAGTGTATAAATGTGTCTCAATTTTTCAAACCTAGTGTTATGCCTACCCCCCCCATTTTAAAACTCAACATTGTCCCCAATGTGAAATGTAAAGCAAAAAAAAGTAGGAATAAGAATAACACTTAGCTTTGGAAAATAGAAATACTAGGCTAACTGTCTAAAGCAAATCACATCAGTGAACTGGAATGAAAGTTGTTTTCTCCAAAGGACTAATCCATTTTTTTAAATCCCTAAGCCATTTTTTTTTAAATTGGCCCTTCTGAAACCAAACAAACGGTTTTAATGGATTTAATACATATGTACAATAATAGAGTCATTGAACCAAAAGAAAATTGTGGATCCTAAATTTTATAATTTGTCGAAGGGCATTAGGTCATGGCCTTGTTGGTCAATGCCCAGAGACAGGTCTGACGTAATGTGGTGCATCGGTAGGTTGGTTGTGGCGTAAACAATGTCTCCCGTTTTCAAAATGCCATGATATAAAATTTTCATTTAGAGTCATTGTCTTCTATATGATACATACATCATGAAGGAGCGTTGCATCCTTGACCCACCATGACATGATCGGACAGAAAATACCTATATACAAGTTTGGCTTGTCGTGACAACTTGTTTGTATGGCTAGCTACAATATTATTGCTGCAAGGAAACAAGCCAAAAAAAAATAGGTATGAAAATTCTGGAAAACATTATTAACGAATATATCTCCCTATAATATACATTGAGTAAATGATTGGATTTGTTAAATTAAAAAATAGTAGAAGGCTTTAATTCTCTGACGATTCTCCATCACATTTCCGGGTCATCATCTGAACAAGAGGAGGTGTTTCATCTTCAAAACCTAGACTATGAGGTGAGGGAAGTCCATCTCTTAATATGGTGGGTGAAACAACCACAAGTTAAAATGCGACACTTTAACATACCCTCAAGTGCGGGTAGGGCACACACAAGCCAACAAATAAGCCAACACTTCAGATAATAAAAGGTGACACGATACAATATGTAAAACATAGGCCCAAACTCATATAAGAGGAGGGACATCATCCCCAAAACCTAGGTTGTAATGCGAGGGAAGTCCATATCTTAATATGATGGGTGAAACAACCACAAGTTCCCAATATAAGATACTTTAACATAATTTTTCCACATTTCCCTGGCTCATTATTATGCAATAGTCAAAATAAGACAATTATTATTTTGTTTCTTTTGAGGAGAAAATAAGACAATTATTAATAGTATTAAAATAAAGTCTCATGTTTTACATGCAGAATAATAACTGCACATAAATGATAAATGCATACACATCTACGGTCACTCGGTAGATATGATACGAATGTGAAAAAGGAATTACATACATTATCTAAATGGAACCTTTATATATTTTGCACCGCAGTTACCCTATCGGCGGATCACATTATCTATACATCACAACAAATCAATCTCGTAAAAGTCATTTTTGAAGTCAAAAACCGAATTCTCGCAGAATTGATTATGAATATAGAGCAATTTTTTGACTCCAGATCGAACCAACTTTTACATGATTAATTCTTTGTAACAGTATGGTGCACAGTAGACCGGGCAATTGCACCCATCTAGATAGTTACATCAACTTTCGATTATCGATCATCGTGGCCAGCTGATGCCAACTAAAAATTGTCAAAGTTAAAATAAAAGAAAAACAAAGAAATGAAATTAAAAAAAAAAACCATTATATAAGCAAGGATTCAGCACACTCCTGAAATCACTCTGCAAAACCTGTTCTTCAAACAGCAGGTATTTTTTTTTCCTTCTCTTGCATATACATATCTTCTGCTCAATTATTAGTAACTATTTAATGTATTGACTCTTATTTAATTGTTGTTTTTTTTTTTTGTGAAAAATATTATTTAATTGTTTTCCGTGACTTTATTTGGTACCATAGTATTATTAATTGATCTCTAAGTAACATATCCTTCCTTCAAAAAAAAAAAAGTAACATATCCTAAATAAGTTCGTTGGCACATAAGTTCATCTTTTTCAAAAGTAGTTGACAGGCGAGAAAAATCTTAGACTCGCTTGGCATATAGACTAGTCTCATGATTTTTAATTTATTTTAATTCTTTTATAATTTTTTGGTCAGGTAATTGAAAACCATCTTAATAAAGGGATCATCTATCATATCAAATTTATCCTTCATCATACGTGTGTGTCATACATTTTATATATGTCGGAAATTTGTCATAAACACATATTTTTGTCTTTTCAATTAAGATGAATATATAATTTATTATGAGTTTAATAAAGTGTTGGCTCCCTTATATGAAAAAAAAAAAAGTTGGGCTCTTTTTATGAGGGTACGCGTACGCCCGTAATGCGTTTTTAATATATATATTATATAAAAAAAAAAAAAAAAAATCAAATGTTGGGCATGTCTTCCATCTTACGGGTCCACACTTCCAAAAAGAATCAAGTGTTGGACCTTTCTTTTCTCTTACAGACCCATACTTGAGGGGACATATTAAGATAATATGTAAAATGTTTATCTACCTCCCATCACTTTAAGCTTTTGAGAAATATGGTATTTCAACATTTATTGTTTCTTAACGGGTCAACTACCCTATAACGGCACGTGCAGCCGCCCCTGAGTACATGTAGTGCTTAAGGCTTATACATCATCATGCATATGTGAGCTGTAGTAGACAGGAAAACCTAATGACACGACGATTGTGTCACAATAAATGACGCAATATATTCTCCTACTATTGATCATTAGGTATAACACATTGATCACAATATAAGTCCACTATAATAATAATAAAATTGTTTTGTGATACTTGTTCTGGCATAATCATTGTGGTTGTAGCATCACCTGAAGTACTTATAGATAACGAGAATTGACGAGGGTTTTTTTTTAAATATTTTTTTGACGTAGCATTTTGAATTATAGAACGCTCTAGCAATATGTGGAGGTTGAAGATCGCAGAAGGAAATGACCGTTATTTGTACAGCACCAACAACTATGTTGGACGCCAGACTTGGGAATTCGATCCAAACGCCGGTACCCCGGAGGAACGGGAGGAGGTGGAGCTAGCTCGACGCGAATATTTGGCAAACCGCCACCATTCTAAACCAAACAAGGACATTTTGTGGCGTTTGCAGGTTTCATTTTTCCATATTCTTTTGTTGTAACCGTACAATTGATGTCTTTCATAAGAGCATTCGTAACATAGTCAAGAAAAGATTCTTAAAATTTAGTGATAGAATCTCTTTCATTGAAAATTTAAGGACGAGGAACGGTGCATTCGTATATTTAGAGATGCACCATTAATCCGTAAACATGATTAATAGTTTAAAATTGTAGGGATAAAAGTAGTGTTTCCGTTTTTAGTAAAGAATGAATATATAGTGTTAATGCTCCCTGGCTTTATTAGTACTCCCTCAGTTTTATAATAACTGATGCGCGCAGTTGTCAAAAAAAAAATTGTTTTACTTTATCTGATGCATAACATTTTCCAAAGAAACATTTATTGCTTATTTTCCTATTTCACCCTTATTTAATACTATGTAACAAGTTAAAAGAAAGATTTTATTAATTATATCTTATAGATTTTTTAGTTATTGTATACTTAAATGCATAACATTAAATCATATTTTTAATAACCGTGTTTTTGACATCTACCTGAAACATCTAGGAACGGAGAGAGTAGTAATTATCGGCATATATATTATGTAGATATATAGTATTTGCCCTAAGAGTATTTTAGTCTTTATACATTTTGCTATCTAAGTCTATATACCTTTTTGTAACCTAAACTCTAAGCTCCCACGTCACATTGATTTGCTAGACAATGCGAATTCTTCTCTTTTACGCAATTTTCTTATTTTTCTTCATTGACATATCAATTTTAACAGTAATTTAGAAAAATTATTTTATTTATAATGTGCAATTAAGGGCCATCAAATCAAAGTATACATACCAATTTCATCATATCAAAGTCAAAGTGCATATTTTAGGCCAATCAAATCGAAGGGCACATTGAATTTAGGGTGCAGATATATCCACTACACATAGTGTATGGTGGATGTATACTACACACATCTTATTCATACATTTAAAGTAATACATTTTTATATGTGGATAAGAAGTGTGTAGTGTATATCCACTACATACTATGTAGTATACATATCATTTTCCTTGAATGTATTGCTAGAAAAAATCCGTTCTCATGCTTTTTCATGTGAACTAATCAATTTATGGATACACATATTTTAAGCAAAATACTTATGTTTGTAATTGAAAGTAGTGTGATAATACATCCACTTCATTTTTATCCACAACGTCATTCACATTACTATCAATACCATTGATTTTTTTGGAACTCATTACAATAAATGGTTTATCATTTTCATCAATGTAGTGGAAGTAGCTTGTGTAGTACATATATCATTTCACTTTATAGTTTCTTTCAATTTTTCCTGTTGCAGAATCATTAGTGATATTAATCTTGCTCAACAGTACTCTTCTAGATCTTAACTTCTCATTGGATTTGTTAGACTTAAGGTTTCACGTCTAATTCCCAGTTTCCATAAACCAATAGCATAATTCAAATTGATCTGTCCAATAATAAAAATATACCCGAAGTAGGTAATACCTGAATGGGCCAATGAGTTGGATTTAAACAAGGCCTCCCTGTCGTTATAAATGTTAGCATTAAGGTAGAAGGAAAAGGACAAAAGATAGTTTCTCTTATTAATTCATTCAATAATAATTATTCAGTACAGACAGACAATCTATATAGATAGATTCATTACAATAGATAAGACTAACACTATCTTATTCTTCAAGTCTATTCATTGGACTTCTACTTGGGCTTCATGTTTGGGCTTGTCCTCATGGAAGCCTTGAAGTGGAGACCCCATTGTGAATTGTGCCCTTTATGTACCTGAGAAGTCGTTTCAAGGCTGCCAATGCACCTTTGTGGGTGAATGCATAAATTGGCTTAAGGTGTTTACAGCAAACACGATATCGGGCCGAGTGAAGGTTAAATATTGCAGTGCTCCAAGTATACTCCTGTAGAGTTTGGGGTTGTGGAAGGGAGGACCATCATCAGGTCTTAGGAGCTTACCTGTGACCATAGGAGTGGGGCACGGTTTGAGGTGGGCCATGTCAATCTTGTCTAGAAATTGAAGAACATATTGCTTCTAAGAGAGTACCAATTCGTTGTCATCTCTATAGACCTCCATACCAAGAAAACTGGACAGGGGCCCTAAATCTTTTAAAGGAAACCGCTTGTGCAAGAGAGAAATAAACTTGTGAATAGCAGTAGAAGAATTTCCAGTAATTAGAAAATCATCTACATAAATTAGCACATATAAGATAACAAACTGATGGTGAAAAACAAAAAGAGAGATGTCTGAAACAGATTGCACAAAGCCCCAATGAAGTAACTGAGACCAGAGTTCGTCAAACCAAGCCCGTGGAGCATGTTTAAGGCCATAAAGAGCTCTTTTCAGGTGACAAACATGATTAGGCTTCTGGGGGTTGATGAAGCCCTCTGGTTGAGGCATAAACACAGACTCCTGCAGCTTGCCATTCAAGAAGGCATTGTTAATGTCACCTTGTTGAATGGGCCAATGGAAAGAAACATCAACACTCAGAACAACTCTAATGGTTGATTATTTTGCCACAGGACTAAAGTCTCACCATAGTCAACACCAGGCTGTTGAAGAAAGCCCTTGGCAACCAGCCTAGCTTTATGTTTGAGGACAGTGCCATCTGGCCTAAGCTTGAGTTTGTATACCCATTTATTGCCCACTAGGTTCTGGGAGGGATTTGGGGGAACAAGATCCCAGGTGTGATTATCCACAAGAGCTTTATACTCCTCAACCATGGCTGATTTCCAGGCAGGATCCAAAAGTGCCTCAGAAACCTTTGTTGGTTCATGTTGGTGATGGGGAGGAACCTGCGCAGCTAGACCTAAAAATTTCTTAGGTTTGAAGATTCCAGACTTAGATCTTGTTTGCATAGGGTGGACAGGGAGAGTTGTGGGAACAGATGGAATGGGGGAGAAAGATGAAGGACTTGGAATAGAGAGAGTGATGGACTGTGTCCCGGGGAAGAAGGAGACTGAGAGTGAATATATGGTGAAAGAGTGAGGGGATGGTGAATGAAATGACTGTGGTTGAGGAGTTTGGGGATCATGAGATATAGACACTTCTGTAGGTGTAGGTGATAGAGTAAATGATGACACTTGGGCAGAATTGGACGGATTTGGAGCAAATGGAAGATGAAGAGCAGAAGAGGTGACTGGAGAGGGTGAACCAGAACTGATAGGAGTTTGAGAATGAGATTTATAAGGAAAGATGTTCTCATCAAAAGACACATTCCGAGAGATATAGATTTTACCATTAGGGTCTAAACACAGATGCCCCTTGTGACAGGGACTGGTGCCAAGATAAGTACATTTTTGAGTGTGGAATTGAAACTTGTGAGTATGATATGGTCTTAGCAGGGGATAGCAGGCACATCCAAATGTCTTATACATGGAATAATCTGGAGACTTATGGAAGAGGATCTGAGAGAGTGTTTTCATGTGTAACACAGGTGTAGGAAGGTTGTTGATAAGATGCACAGAATACTGAAAACTATGCCACCAGAATTTAAGGGGTAAACCAGCCTGGCAAGGAGAGTGAGACCAATTTCAGTGATATGCCTATGTTTCCGCTCCACTCTCCCATTCTGTTCATGTGTGTGAGGATAGGGGTGTCTAAAAAGGATCCCAAACTCCTTAAGTTTTGGCTCAAACACTCTAAACTCACCTCCCCAATCTGACTGCACTTGTTTGATCTTACACTCTAAGAGGTTTTCAGATAGAGTTTTAAAGTGAAGAAAGGCATTTAAGGTATCTGACTTGTGTTTAAGGGGGTATATCCATGTGTACCTACTAAAGTCATCAATAAAAATAACATAGTACATATATCCATAAACATAAGTGATAGGTGAAGGACCCAATAGGTCAGTGTGCACAAGTGTTGGTCCCAGAGAAGGGTGAAACTATAGTCAGAGGGGGGGGGGGGTGAATGACTATAGTGGAGTTTCAAAAACTTTTCTTGTGTTTTAAAAGCTTTTGGGCAGCGGATAAGTCCCTTCTTATGTTGTTTTCAAATCAGTTTAGACAATCACAGATATGTGTTATGATGTAGGCAAATTAAATAAGTGCTGTAAAGTAAATTGCAGAAATTAAATTGACACAAGGCTTATAGTGGTTCGGGGTGGTGTAATCCCTTAATCCACTCTTCTTCTCTGTGATGATCGGAGGAATTCACTATTGTTTTCACAGATACAACAGTATGATTGTCCTTGGCTTCCCAAGCTTCACAATCTACAAGACTATCACTCATTGATCGCAATGCCTTGGTGATTGATCTTCCTTTCCTTTTCGCTCCTTCGAGATCAAAATCCTTCAACGGCTATCACAGTTTCAACTCCTTCTCGATTGCCTCTCGATTGGCTTGCTTGATTTGATGTGAATGTGATTCACGCACTTGCTTGATCAATCTCAATTCGATTATGACTTTGTAGTTCGATGTTTGAGTTGATCACTAGATGTATCCTTGTAAGTTCGCAGAGAAGGCTTTTCTAATTGTGAGTTTACGCTTTTCTTTCTTTTAATCGTTATTTTGTTTTTTCTGTCAATGCCTTCTATTTATAGCCTTGAATAGCCTTGATTTTGAAATTCCGTCCGTTGGCTATATTAATGAGGAATAATCCTTGATTTTATTCTTGATTCCCCCTTAATTGTATTCTCCTTGATTTCAGTGATCGGATTCTTCTTTCAAATGTATAGCAGAAAATCCGTCCTTGATTGATCCTTCAATGATTGTGCATTTAATGCATGATCTGCTGAATCTTCAATGTATAATAAATCTGATCTTGTAAGTGTCTCTTCACCGTCTGTAGAACGGTGGAGTGAGCCTTCTGACTTAGCCGTTAGTTCTTTCTTCGCGCGTTTTGTTTTCTTTGCCGACGATCGGTGTACTCACCGATTCTTTGTTTTCTTCTTTGCTTTAGTTTCAGGAGAATCTTTATACTTCATCGATCCTTTATTTGGGTGAGATCGGTGTACACCATATTGGAATATTGAGTTTCATCACTTGAAACATAACTTAGACTTATCCAAGGTCATCACAGACTTCCTTGGTTATAAGTCGAGATCATAATCCCTTCTCTGTATCTCTCTTTGGTGGTTGGTGGCTTTACTCTGCCGAATGTCATTTTCACTTTGCCGTCCTACCAACTAGTACAATACTTGTCGACTCAACTTATACAACATGTCGGACTCTAAGTAAAGACTTATACAGAGAATTCTAACTTATTTCGAAGCTTGCTATATAAATTTAGTATGGCCATCATCAAAACATAATATGTTCCTAACAATTTCCCATTTTGATGATGCCAAAACCCTCATAAGTCCGAACATAAGTAATCAAAAATTCATAATAACCAACAGAACAAAATTTCAACAATTTTATTCATCCATCAAGGGGCAATGAGATCCAAAGAATTTATTCAACTGTTACAAACTACATTTTGCTTAATTCAGCCTTGTACCTTTTGAACTTTGTAGTCTGAACCTCTTCAATGTCTTTCCAATCAATTTCTGGAAACTTCCACTTCCAGTAAGCCAAAGCTGTGTATTCAGATACACCCTGAAAAACTCTTTTGGCAAAAGTCTATTGAAATCAAGCATGGTCTCATTGGCCTTAGGTTCTCCAAAATATTTTTCAAGTCTTTCCCTAGCCTCAGCAATGTGTGAGTCTGCAAATTTGAGACTTTTGTAGAGACCCCACTGTTCCTGTTTCTCCAATCTCCCCATGGGATTGAAGAATCTTGCCATGTATTTGAAATCTTCTTGTTGTGCGGGGTGGCAAGTCTTCGGTCCTTTGCGAGATAATGGTATGGCTGAACTTGGTTTGTTGTTGGTCTGTTTGAGAAGTGCAAATTCTCTTTTGACTTCATTGAAGAGTTTGGCCATATCAGTTATCATCCTTTCATCCTGATAGTTTAGCCAATCAGCCCAAGCTTCATCTTGTGAGAGGTGAGGATAAAGTCCTTCATGTACTCTAAAAAATTCTCTTACATGGTCCAGTACATCTGCATCATATTCTGTTTTGCTTTGGTGACTAGTGTAAGTTCTGTGCTCACTAGTATATTTGGAGCCGCTTCTTTGCCTCTGCGGTGTTTCCTCCGTGGTCTTGAGTCTGTGTTGGTCGATGAGATCCTCTTTCTTTGGGTGGATCCAGGCCTTTTCTTGTCTGCCGGACTGTCTCTATCATCATCTCTTCGTTGAATAGGATGAGGAAATCCAATGCAGGTTCCTTTGTGGCTTTTTCTCTTTCTTCTCTCGATCCTTCTTTGTTGCTCTTTCGCTTCATTTTCGATCCTTATTTCTCTGTCTCTTGCTCTCAATTGTTCTTCAAATGAAATTAGGGGGTTTGAAAGTTGATCCTTCAGGCTTATCCAGATTTTCCCCCTTTTTGGCAGATCATCCCTCTTGCTGTAGTAGGATGCTATTGGTGGCCTCTGCCGTTCCAATCAGAGAGTCAAGTTTTGATTCAATAGAGGTGAATATATTGTTATGATCATTCAATTTCTCATTGACACTCCTAAGTCTAGTGCCAAAAGCTACTTCAGGTGATTCGTTTTCTTGGGAAATGTGTTGCACGAGGCTGCAAGATTGTTGGTGATATTGATGTTAAGTCGCTTCATCAGACTTCCTCGTTGTTGAACCACAATGTTTTGTGCATCAATGTACTCGGCAATGGCTTGAAACTTGTTTTCAATGGAGGAGCTTTTGTCATTAAACTTTGAAGTCATGGATCCGAGATACATTGCTTCTTCGTTCCAATTCTTGACCCGGCAAGTCCGCCGCTTTCTCAAAAGTTTCATTTGTAATGCCGTGTTCAAATTTGAGAGAGTTTGTGCCTTATTTCACCGGTTCGGATCTGCTTCTTGGCCCTTGTCTTGATGTTGAGTGACATCCGCATTTACATCTAGATCTTCAAGTATTTGGGTAGATGAGTATCTTGGTGTGGCTTGAGTGCTTTGTTCCCCTATCTCTATGCCGGGGTTGTCTTGACTGGAGTGGCAAGAAATTGAACTAGTGTCCACAATGTTTGTCTTTGTTAATGGAACATGACATGACAAATGATTGAGTGGACTGTCTTTCTTTGGAATTGAATACTTGCCGGAGGCTTGTGGTTTCAAAATGTACGGAGAAGAGTAGTGTCATCAATTGCATCCGGTGCAAGAGCATCATCTTCTGTCTTTACCTAAATCACCATCATTATTGTCATTACAATCATGATCATTATCATCATCATCATCATGATCATCATCACCACCGTCTGAGTCATCATTACGTCTCCCAGAGGTGCGGAGCATCTTTGCCTTGGCCGTTGCATCAACCAATTCCCATAGTGGTGATTCATCAAGTACTCCTACAAGTGTTGTGATTCCCGGAAAATCAAATAACCAAGCTTCTTGATGAAGCATGTGGTGCGTGTCTTGAAGTTGTTGTGCGGAATCGCCTTCCTTCCATTCAAGATATTACGCAATTCGGTCATCTATATCGTTTCTGAGACAATTATACTGACTTCTTACAGAGATTCCTCATCTTCTCAAAGTGTTTTCTTCATTTGGATCTTTTGTTTCATCCTCACTGGCATTTTCTTCTACTTGTTGTGCTTCCTCATTGTCGAGAATCCTCTTCCGCTTCTTCTTCATCAATTAATTTTCCAAAGTCTGTCTTTTCAGGACTTCTTTGACCTTTGTTTCTTTCTTTGACTTGTGGTGTTGTGTGAGGATTTCTTCCTCTTTCCTTCTCTCGCCTTCTTTTGTGGTTTGACATAAGTAAACATGACTTTGGATTCATGCGATCTGTGGAGTTGTACAGAGGGGACTTTGAGACATTGCAATGAGATAGTGCACTGTATCCCATATGACTTTTTCACCTGTAATTGTCCTTTCATTGTCTTTCCTCTTTTATCCCTTTTTACTTTGCTTTTACTTCACCTTGGATTTGCTCTTTAATTCTCAAAAGAAGTATTTTGCCCAATTAAATCGTAGCTTGTTATAGATGATTCCCATTAACCGCATTCTAATTTCTCGTCATGGCATGATTTGCTCCCAACTTTCCTTCAATGGTTTTGCCAATTAGGGCACTAAACTCATTAAATGGTCGCTTCAACTCGGATCCGAGACAATTTACTTTTGTGGATCCTGGGTTTGCCGTTTTGGCAATGATTGCCCAGAATTCATCTAAGTCCTGTGGTATCAATGTCACTTTTGCTTGACCCTTATTTGAAAGTTTGAGATGTTTTCGGATTACCTTTGCTGTAATCACCACGTCTTTGCCATTTATGGATGCAACAATCTTGTCTTCTTCGAACTTGTCACCTTCTTCAGTAGGGAGCCCAGGCACGTATTGTGCAGATTTCCAGAAGGAAATCAGACTTTCATAACACACTTCAGTTATTGGAGGATTGAGGAAGGTGGATAATTTTAGTTTTTCGCAGCCTGCTGCCAACCTTTTGGCATGCTCATCATTTCCACACAGTTTCAGGTAGTGTTCTGCTTGGAAGAATGAGCCAGTGGCAATCGATTTTTCGTACCCAGCTTGAGTGATTGAGGAAGATGATGCCATTTTTGAGAGGGAGAGGAGTTTGAAAATGAACTTGAGTTTGCAATAGAGATAAACAAGAGTAGGGTTGTAATTTGCAAGAGAGCGTAAGGATCTCTGAAAATCTCTAAGTCTTGTTTATATAGTGTGATTTGGGTAGTGTGAACGTGGTTTGAATATGGAAGGATTTAGTGACATAATGGCGTGATTTTGTGTATGAAAAACGCGATATTCGAGCGTAGAGGGGGAGTGGTTTGAGGCAAGTAATGATAGAGCCCGGGAATCGAGGAGTTTATAATTCAAAAAATAATATAATTACCTCCATGATCATAACGTGATCGCCACGTGTGTACTGAATAATCCTCCATAATTTCCTTATTCTCCACGTGTATTCAGAATTGATTTTGTTCACACTTTGAATTTGTCCAAGTCTTTATTTCGGTGAAGTGCCTTCATTTGGTCACTTAACCGGTCCAATGAATTCTTCACCGAAAGCCGCTTCATTGAACTATTCTTCAACAATCGCTTAAGTTACCTCTGCTGGATACGATTGCCTTACTCGCTACATCTCCTGTAACGGCAAAGGTTGTACCGAGTTGATGAAGTCACTTAGCCGATTACTCAGCTTAGCCGCTCGTTGATACTTAGTCAATTTCAATCATCCTAACTCGATTCTCAACATACTAAATCTTTCATAGCCGAGTGGTTTAGTGAAGATGTCACCAGTTGGTCTTGGTGGATATGTATTTTAGGATGACATCTCCTTTTCAACATGGTCTCTCGATAAAATGATGTCTTACATCAATGTGCTTTGTTCTTGAATGCAATCTGGATTTTTCTGTAATAGATATTGCACTTGTGTTGTCACACATGATTGGGATTGTTTTCTCTTCGACTCCATAGTCCCTTATTTGTTTTCTTATCCACAAGACTTGCTTACACACTACTACCTTTGCTATATATTACGCTTGGTTTGTTGATGTAGATATAGAGTTTTGCTTTTCTTTGAACCATGAGACTATTCAGTTCCTAGCATTTGGCATGTTCCGAGAGGTGCTTTTTCTATCTATTTTGCATCCAAAGATAGTCGAGTCCGAATATGATATCGGTGTAAATCCTCCATCTTTTGGGTACCAAATGCCAACATTGATGGTGTGTTTCAAGTATTTGATTATCCTTTTATTTGCTAGAAGATGTGATTCTTTTGATTGAGCTTGAAATCTAGCACACACTCCTACCGCAAATGCAATATCGGGTCGCTTGCGATTAAGTATAATAATGATCCAATAATTCCTCTATATATTTTTCGATCAACATCTTTTCCTCCTTCATCTTTTCCAAGTATGACTGGCACACATTGGTGTGTCTCATTGTGCCACTTGTGTCCATCCCATACTTGTGTATCAAATCTCTTGTATATTTTGCTTGACTAATGAAAATGCCATCCTTCATTTGCTTTACTTGAAGGCCAAGGAAGTAGTTTAATTCTCCCATCATGCTCATCCAAATTTGCTCTTCATTAGGTTTGCAAATTTCTCACACAACTTTTCATCTTTACGATCCAAAGATTATGTCATCAACATAGATTTGCACTAGCAATGTGCTTGCGCATTTGTTGTTCCTCTCGACGATTCGATGTTATGATCTTCCATCTTTCAGGTAGTCCTCTTAAGATCTTCAAGCATACTTCTTTTTTGTGGATATGTGTGTCCAAGCATTGCAGATTCATCGATGATGCTTGAGAATCATTGTCCATTTGATCAATGGATTCACCGGTCTTCATTTTAAAGTTCTCAAATTTCTATTTTGCAAATGATAATTTGTTTTCTTTGATCGCTTGAGATCCTTCATTTATCAATGATAGTTTGTCCCACATCTCCTTTCTTTGCTTTTGCGATCTTTGATTCTCATGAACATGTTAGCTGTCTCAGAGTCTTTAAGATCATATCTTTTGCTACAAAGTCTAGGTTTGCTCTTCTCCTGTCATTTTTGGTCCAATCTTTCTTGGGTTTGTCTATCTCCTTTCTTGATCTCGCTCCTCCGTGCTTACCACAAGAGTGATCATGATTGGGTCATCATTGATTACATCCAAGCATCTCCTCATGAGTTCTTTGCAAGATGAGATAACATTCTTATTTTATATTCATCAAAATTATTAACATTGAAAAGCAGTACTTTTGACAAGAAGTTTGAGGAATCCATCGGTGCAATTGAAGATAAAAATGGCAAAGTGAATGAAAACTTTGATTTGAAAACTACTTTGAAAATATGTGATCTCCTTGTTACGTAAATTAGATCTCAAGCAGGTTACGATACTAGAACACGCAGCCGATACCAATTGTTGGTCCCAGAGAAGGATGAAACTATAGTCGGAGGGGGTGAATGACTATAGTGGAGTTTCAAAACTTTTCTTGTGTTTTAAAAGCTTTTGGGCAATGGATAAGTCCCTTCTTACTATGTTGTTTTCAAATCAGTTTAGACAATCACAGATATATGTGTTATGATGTAGGCAAATTAAATAAGTGTTTGTAAAGTAAATTGCAGAAATTAAATTGACACAAGGCTTATAGTGGTTGGGGGTGGTGTAATCCCTTAATCCACTCTTCTCTTGTGATGATCGGAGGAATTCACTATTGTTTTCACAGATACAACAAGTATGATTGTCCTTGGCTTCCCAAGCTTCACAATCTACAAGACTATCACTCATTGATCGCAAGCGGCTTGATGATTGATCTTCCTTTTCTTCGCTCCTCGAGATCAAAATCCTTCAACAGCTATCACAGTTTCAACTCCTTCTCGATTGCCTCGATTGATTTGCTTGATTTGATGTGAATGTGATTCACGCACTTGCTTGATCAATCTCAATTACGATTATGACTTTGTAGTTACGATGTTTGAGTTGATCACTAGATGTATCCTTGTAAGTTCGAGAGAGAAGGCTTTCTAATTGTGAGTTTCGCTTTTCTTTCTTTTAATCGTTATTTTGTTTTTTCTGTCAATGCCTTCTATTTATAGCCTTGAATAGCCTTGATTTTGAAATTCCGTCCGTTGGCTATATTAATGAGGAATAATCCTTGATTTTATTCTTGATTCCCCTTAATTGTATTCTCCTTGATTTTGGTGATCGGATTCTTCTTTCAAATGTATAAGTAGAAAATCCGTCATTGATTGATCCTTCAATGATTGTGCATTTAATGCATGATCTGCTTTGAATCTTCAATGTATAATAAATCTGATCTTGTAAGTGTCTCTTCACCGTCTCAGAAGCGGTGGAGTGAGCCTTCCGACTTAGCCGTTAGTTCTTTCTTCGCCGTTTTGTTTTCTCTTTGCCGGCGAGTCGGTGTACTCGGTGATTCTTTGCTTTTCTTCTTTGCTTTAGTTTCAGGAGAATCTTTATACTTCACTCGATCCTTGATTTGGGTGAGATCGTGTACACCATATTGGAATATTGAGTTTCATCACTTGAAACATAACTTAGACTTATCCAAGGTCATCATGGACTTCCTTGGTTATAAGTCGATCATAATCCCTTCTCTCTGTATCTCTCTGCTGGTGCTTGGTGGCTTTACTACTCGCCGAATGTCTGCTTTCCACTTTGCCGTCCTACCAACTAGTACAATACTTATGCATCGACTCAACTTATACAACATGTCAGACTCTAAGTAAAGACTTATACAGAGAATTCTAACTTATTTCAGGCTTGCTATAACAGCTAGTATGGCCATCATCAAAACATAATATGTTCCTAACAACAAGTTCAAGAGGTTGTTTAGCATTATGCACAGAATTAGAAAAAAGGATTAGAGTGCAATTTACCATACTGACATGCTTCACAAAAAGAGAGTTTCCATTCAAAGGGATATTACAAGAGTTTAAAACAGACATCAACACTTTTACATTAGGATGGCCTAATCTCCTATGCCAAATATCTACACTATCTCTGGAAGAAGCAGCCGAAGACACAATAAAGCTGGAACTAAAGCTCGACTCTGGCTTGACTTTATTTTTGGAGTGAAGGGGACTCTTCTGGAGACTCTGTGAAGACTTGTTGTTCTGAATTTGATACAGTCCATCCCTAAGGTGTCCTTCCAGCAGGGTAGTCTTGGAGGTTTTGTCCTTAACACAACACACATTATCAGTAAATTCTACAAAGACATCATTATCAGCTATTAAGTGTGATATACTTAGGAGATTTTTTGCTATATCAGGAACATGGAGAATGTTACGAAGATAGAGAGTGTGTGAGTGATTAGGAAAAACAATGGAACTAGAGCCAATATGAGCTATAGATAAGTTCTCACCATTACCAATCACCAAGGAATCTGAGCCATTGTAAGGAGTCCTGAGACTAAGGTTATTTAAATCAGAGGTGATGTGGTTAGTAGCACCACTGTCTAAATACCTGTTGGGATCGGCTATAGTATCAGCAGAAGCAATATAAGCAGAAACCTGTTTAGCAGTAGACTGACTAGATGAAGAATCTCCATAATCAGACTCGAACCGATGCCAACACTCAATCGTAATATGCCCAGGTTTCATACAGATTTGGCAAACAGGTCTTGGTCCAGAAATGTTACTGATGTTGTTGTTATTCCTGTTGCTGTTATTACTGCCTCCTCTGCCCCTACTTCGGCCTCTACCTCCTCTGTTTGACGTATTTCTGCCTCTACCTTATGGAGAATTGTTCATGGGTGCCCTATTTCCTCCTATACCAGCCCCAGATTGGGTGAATGCTGCATTAGCCATAGGGTGACCAAGATCAACTGCAGATGAGGAAGAATTGAACCTCAGTAGCATTCTTTCATGAGTCAAAAGCTGTGATTGCACCTCAGGCCAAGTCAGGGAGCCAACTCTTGAAGTGATGTTCACTATAACGGACTCATAGTCTCTGGAAAGGCCACCAAGAGTTGCTAGAATCAATTCTGAATTAGGAATGGGGCAACCTGCAGCTGCTAAGCTATCGGCATAACTCTTCATGAGAGACTAGTAGTCGGACATTGACCTAGACCCCTTCTCTGTTTTGGTCAAAGCATCCTTGCATTCGAGAATTCTGGATTGAGATTGGCCATTAAAGAGGGATTCAAGAGCCTTCCAGACTTCAGCGGCGGTGTTGCACCTAGGGCTGTAAATGAGCCGAATAATACCGAACCCTGGCAGGGTTCGGCTCGGCTCGAAAATTTTGTACCTCAAGGCTCGGCTCGGCTCGGGCGAACATGATTTTTCAGGGTTCGGCTCGGGTTCGAAGCTTAAAAAATAAAAAAATATTCGGCTCGGTTCGGTCCGAACGAGCCGAACGGTCGAACAGTTCGATCCGAAAAAACACGACACGAACACCATTACACCACCACTCCACCGGTCAAAACTCAAAGGAAACCGACGGTCCGACGGTCCGATAAATTAGAAGTAAATGAGAAAATTGGAAAAAAAAAAAAAGGTGTAATAAATTAATTACCAGAAGCTGAAGGATTGTCGATTAAATCCTGAAAAATCCCATAAGCATCAATGTATATAAATTTTGCATCAGCAAAGTTGGTGTTGAAGGTGTCTACTAGTGCTTTGAGATTGGTATTAAACAACTGAACCGCGCTGTTGATTCGATTTCGATCTACACATGTACGACCGTCGGCGGCGTTGGGGCTATTTTGCGCTAACGCGTTTGGACTGCAACCTATCTAGCTTTTTCTGTAATGCATGGTAAAATTGAACAAAATGTCTTGTCGAACACTAAAAGTTAGATATATTTTTTAGGGAGAGAAAGAGAGAGAGAGAGGTGGCACTAATATTTGTTTTGATTGTGCAGTTTTTAAGAGAGAAGAACTTCAAACAAACAATTCCTAAGGTGAAGATAGAAGATGGGGAAGAAATCACCAACGACAAGGCAACTGCCGCTTTACGCCGGACCGTCCGATACTTTTCCGCCTTACAAGCTAGCGACGGCCATTGGCCTGCTGAAAATTCAGGACCTTTATTCTATTTTCCTCCGCTGGTAACCCTATCGATCTATATATACAGTATTTCATAAATTCGTGTGGCTTGTTCAAAATTTTGCCAACAAACATAGGCGATAAAAGTCTATCTTAACAAATTCCACCGTCCTGCTGCAGGTCATGTGTGCATATGTCATGGGACATCTTGACATAATGTTCACTGCAGAGCATAAACGTGAAATTCTCCGTTACATATATTTGCATCAGGTATTAAACCCTTACAGATAATAGTATATAAAGCCTTTTTAATTCTCTCAAGTTTTCTTATTTTTTATTTTTATTGGTTTTGTTTTTTTTAGTTTAAAGACGAGCACATCTTGATTTGTTTAATTAATTATTTGCAGAATGAAGATGGTGGTTGGGGATTCCACATTGAAGGCCATAGCATGATGTTTTGTACCGCTTTAAGTTATATTTGTATGAGAATACTCGGGCAAGGCCCCGTCGACGGTGGTGAGAATAATGCATGTTTTAGAGCAAGAAAATGGATTCTTGATCATGGTAGCGCCACATCGATTCCATCATGGGGAAAAACCTGGCTTTCGGTATGATGTTTAGAGTTGCCGAAAATATTGATTCGTTCGTTTTCACGAAAAAAAATTAGTAATTAATTACTAGGATTTACATATATATACTTTTTTTTTCTTCTTTTCATCATTACTTAATCAGATTCTTGGAGTATACGAGTGGTCCGGGGTCAATCCTATGCCCCCTGAATTTTGGTCATTGCCATCATACCTTCCGGTGCATCCAGGTTTGAATTATTTCAAGCTCGTTAGGTTTATGACATTCATCCATTCTTTGTTAAAACTAGATGATCAAATACGTGTTGCTATAGGACGAGGGTATTATTTGAGATTATTGTTAACATGCATATGGTCTAATAATTTTGGTTGTTATATATATATATATATATGTATAGCCAAAATGTGGTGCTATTCGAGATTGGTTTACATGCCGATGTCATATTTGTACGGGAAAAAATTTGTTGGAAAAATTACACCGTTGGTTCGGCAACTTAGAGAAGAGCTGTTCGCAGAGCCTTATGATCAAATTTGTTGGGGAAAATACCGGCATGCTTGTGCAAAGGTGAATGTTAGAGCATTCCTATCATAATATTCTTCTCGGATTCTCTATATTACAGACTAAATTAATTATCATTTTATTATTCTACAAACTCTCAGTCAAAGATCTAATGCATCAAAATCTCCTCTAATGTATACATTATTAAATTATAACTCAAATTCATTATAAAAATACATTTTCACACACACATATATAGAATATTGAATTTCTTGAGATTGTGCTGCATGTAGCATCAGAAAAATAGAGATTTGGTTAACATGTTCTGATGCATGCTACATTTATTTCGTGAATATGCAAAATACATTAGGGGATTTTTTTCAATATACCATCAATTCTATGTGCTATTTGTCAATATACCACTTTAAGGCAATTTTGATTCTTGCCGGAAAAACGCAGATCTTCACCCCTGCCACATGAATGAGCACGATCTTAGGGTACACAAATCCCCTATTGAGTTTCCCCTTCGCAATTAGGGTTTAGAAGGCTGCCGGAAACAATGGAAACGCAAAAAACACGAATTAATTAATTAAAATGGTATTTCTAAAAAATGGTATTTTGACAAAGCTCCCTTATTGCTAATTAATTAATGCAGGAGGATCTCTATTATCCCCATACATACCTACAAGATCTCATCTGGAATGGCCTGTATATGTGCACCGAACCATTTTTTACACGTTGGCCTCTAAACTGGATTAGACAAAGATCTTTGGAATTAACCATGAAGCATATACATTATGAAGATGAAAATAGCCGGTATATTACTATTGGTGGTGTTGAGAAGGTAAATTTTTTTTTTTTGAAGAACTAATTTGTAAGCTATTTTTTGTATTTCGTATCGTTATAATTAAACAATCGGTTAATTGAATCGCGAAAATCAGGTCTTATGTATGCTTGCTTGTTGGGTGGAAAATCCCGAAGGAGATTATTTTAAAAAGCACGTTCAAAGAGTCCCGGATTATCTTTGGATGTCAGAAGATGGAATGACGATGCAGGTAATTATTAGTGTGAAGATCAATTAATTAGTACTATGCATATATTACACCATTTTAAAAATTATAAATTAGTTTAATTAATTAGAAATTAAACAATTAATTCAAGCTCAATTGAATTGCAGAGTATTGGTAGTCAATTGTGGGATGCTGGCTTTGCACTTCAAGCTCTTCTTGAAACTGATATGATTGAAGAAATATCAAACACCTTAAAAAAAGGGCATGAATTTGTGAAGGACTCACAGGTTCTAAAATTTAATTGGTCCTAATTAGTCATACTTTTATTAATTGGATCTTGAACATGTTTTTTTTTTTTTTTTTATTTATAACTTATAACCATAGGTGAAGGACAACCCTACGGGCGACTTTAAGGGCATGTACCGCCATATTTCGAAAGGATCATGGACTTTTTCTGATGGAGATCATGGATGGCAGGTTTCTGATTGCACCGCGGAAGGTCTAAAGGTCTCTCTTTCTTTCTTCTGTCCCATTTCGATCCGTCCAGTGGCAATTTAATTAAAGATATTGATTAATAAATAAACTTGATGATACTTAGTATTTTGAGACATTTCAAAAACAAAACGAGAGACATTTACAAATTACAATACAATACTGATTTTTCCAAGTTTTCGATTATCAGTGCTGCCTCCTTTTTGCTAATATGGCTCCGGAAATCGTGGGTAACAAAATGGAGCCTCGACAACTATATGATGCTGTCAATATATTGCTCTCTATGCAGGTATATATGTGCACTATTATGTATCACTATATTTTTTTAAAAATATTCAATAGTGCCTAATTATATGTTTAATTAATTCCTTAATTTGCTTGTTATATATATATATATATATGTTAATGAGAAGCTTATAAATAACGTGCAGAGTAAAAATGGAGGCCTTGCAGCATGGGAGCCTGCAACCGCATCAAAATGGCTTGAGGTATATATACATTAATTTTTCGAACAAAGAACGAGTACGTATATATGTTTATCATACTTTAATTTAATTCATGACTAATACATGTTATGTTTGTCATTATTGATTGATTATACAGATGCTTAATCCAACTGAAATATTTGCTGATATTGTCGTTGAACACGAGTAAGAATAATATATATCCCTCGCGCGTCTTAATTTGGATTCAATTCAATTCTTCTGCACAATGTTTTGTTTTAACGTTTGGAATGTGATCACTGCACGCGCGTCTATAATTTCTCATGACCGATCTACATACCCTCGTTGTGTTTAATCGTTCACTGTTCTTTAATTATCTAGGTACGTAGAGTGTACTGGCTCGGCAATCACTGCCCTTGATTTGTTCAAGAAACAATACCCTGGACACCGAAAGAAAGAGATTGAAAGTTTCATTGTTAAGGGCACGGAATACTTAGAAGATGTGCAAATGCCCGACGGTTCATGGTATATACCGTTCGTCCTTAAACTACGCATGCACAGTTATATTAATAAATTATATCATTTGTAACTCGAAAAAGCATGACGGCGTGCAGGTATGGAAGTTGGGGAGTGTGCTTCACTTATGCTACATGGTTTGCTATTGAAGGGTTAACTACAGTAGGAAAGACTTATGATAATTGTGATGCTATACGAAAAGGCGTTAGCTTTCTATTAAATAAACAGAACCCGAATGGCGGTTGGGGTGAAAGCTATCGGTCTTGCCCCGAGAAGGTATATATATATAAACCTTGCTAGCTACTACTACTAAATTGTTGAATAAAATGTGACAATATGTTGTAATTATTTAATGTCACATTATGATTTTTGTATAAAATTAACAGGTATATGTACCACTAGATGGAGAACAATCAAATGTAGTTCAAACTGCATGGGCAATGATGGGTCTAATTGATGCTGGTCAAGTAAGAATTCCGTTTCTTTTCTTATCATGTCTTTTTCGGCCTCGAGACGTTTGATCATGAGGTTTTCGATTGTTGTAAAGTTCTTATTTAAAAATTAAACGCGATTTAATTTATTTTGATTTATCAGGCTAAAAGGGATCCTAGGCCTATACACCGTGCAGCAAAACTACTAATCAATTCTCAGTTGGAAAATGGAGATTATCCCCAAGAGGTTAGATTCTTGAAGACCATAATGTGTCTTTCTCTAGAACTAGAAATTATGTAATTCATGTGATATGTGTATGAAAAGTACCGTTTATGTTTGCGACAGGGTATGACAGGAACTTTCATGAAGAACTGTATGTTACATTATGCACTTTACAGGAATATATTTCCGATGTGGGCATTAGCAAAATACCGCAACATGGTATTATCATTGTCATGAAACATATATATATATATATATATATATATAAATGCAGCAACTTCCACCCCATTCAAAATAAACATGGAAAGATTGTTGTAAAGTTGGTTGCTTTTCTATGTCTATATATATGTCGTTTTTTTTTATACCTTCGAAATCGTATTGGATTACGAAAATGCGTATTGTAATGATTGTTCCTTTTGTAATAAAATTAAACAGACAAGACGCTGAAATTGTGACGCCCCATTTCCGGATACCAAGGGTCTTTTCTGGAATATTACACCCGACACGTATAACATTAAATTCATCTAACATTATACATAAGTTTTACGTCATCGTATCGAAAGTAAAACAACGCGAAAGCTAAAAAAGAGACTCGGGTATAACATGTCAGGAACTTAAAACGAGTTACAATTACGTCAACTAATGATGGGAAGATACATATTACAACAACGAACTTGTTATACAACATACGTTATCATCTTACAAACCAAGGGAAACTATCATACAAGCACATGTGTTATATTACAAACCAACATAAAAAGAAACATGAAGGAAATTACAAAGCATTAAAAGGTAACATCATCAAAGTAAATTCATAATAAGATCTCCGAGCATAGCCTAGCTTACTCAACCTCCTCAAACTCAAGATCGTCCTGCAAATCTTCTCGGGAAGGAAAATATACAAACATGCAAAGAGAGTAAGTACATAGAGTACTCAACGAGAGTTAGAAGCTATTTAACATTTAGCTTTATGATGCAAGGAAAGCAATGACATAATCATTAGGAGTTATCTATATGATACGGTATTACAACTAGGTTTCACTTGATGTCCATAACACGTTGTGAGGTTCATACTGGTATCTAGCTTAGCTTATCATTGATACATCAAGAATTCAAGTGGCATTACGCTTAGTCTTTTTTTTTTAACAGCGAACATAAATATTATTAAAACTCCAGCAAGAAGCTGAAGATAAAAAAGAGAAAAGGATTTAGAGTACAAGCCACAAAGTTCATCCAAGAACTAGTGGAAAAGTAACAACACCTAACCAAATACGAAACGATACAAAGAAGACAAAGGAGACAAGAACAATAATATCAGACACAGTTGAACATCACCACGTAGACCAAGTAGACTGAGTCAACAAATTAAATTGTGGGCACCACACTTTGCGTAAAAGCATTGTGCGGGTCTTCCAACCAATTATACCATTTCACGTGCCAATTTTTGCACCTACCTTTAATCCATTCAAAGGTACGAGCATGCATTTCTTGAACAAGAGCATCCATATTAATTTCTTTTGCTAAAAAAATAAACGCATTCCGTTGCAGCCATAAGCACCACATGGTTGAGCGTTTTACGGCATCCCAAAATCCAAGTTTTTTTTTCAACTTTTAATTGATGAAGGCACAAAACCACAAAACGATTCATAGTTAAGAGATAGAGAGCCTGGAAAGTTCCACCAGAGAAGAACTCACTTCCACATATCTTGGGCCACCGGACAATGAAGAAGAATATGAAGCTCTTCCCCGTCAGTAGTATTGCAAAATGGACAAAGAGCAGGGCCGGCCCTGGGCCCGGGCGGGATGGGCGACCGACCCGGGCCCACGATACAAGAGGGCCAATTGTTACAAGTTTTTCAATTTTATTGGTTCTATATAAATTGACGAAAATTAATAGTTTTGCCATAGCTACGTGTTGGTGTAGTGGAAGAGAGGTGATGCTCTATCTTATTGATTCAGGTTCGAAACCTGTTTACCACATTTTTTTTTCTTTCTTTCTTTTGTTGTTTTATAAATTTTTCTTTTTGTTCTTATTTTTCTTTCTTTTGTTGTTTTATAAATTATTATATATAAAATTATAAATGGTGTAACTAGTTGGCACGGTACACCGTAAATCCTATCAGGACTCAAGTTTTTCTTCGCGTCTCATTCATGTTCCACTTCCAAACACTTGCACCAATCTTTTTCTTACAATTTTTTTTTTTAAGATCTTAATAATTTTTTCTTGCAATTTTATAAAACAAAATATCCACAGTTTAATTCATCACTCCTTCGTCTATGGATCACGGCCTCTTTGTTCAGGTACGATTTTTTTTGTTAATTAGTATTTGATAAACTAATGATTTTCCGGTGAATGATTTTATTGATTTGATACATCGATCTAGTTTTTTTATTTATAATTTATATTGTTTGCTCAATTTTATTTGAGTGTCAGGTTTAATCGGGAAATTCACGAAAGTTTTGAAGGGGTAGCCATTGTTATTCCATGGAAACTACTACTCTATATGGGTGCTTTTGTTAATTTTCTTGTACAATTGTGTTATTGTTGAATATTGATTTTTATGATGGTGCATAAAAACATTTATCTAGAAGTGAAAAAAAGGGGAAAAAAAAAAGCAAGATGAAGCAGTTTGAGAGTGCCGAAGAGAGGCTCTTGATAAATTTGTTAAAGTAGTAGAGGCCTTCATTATGAATATTGAGGAATTTGGTAATAAAAAAGCGCTTTTTTAATTCGCCGGCTCTTAAATGTCGAGAAGCGCGACAAAGAAAGAGCACAACTGATATAGGCACACCTCTCTTACGAAGATTGACTCTAGTTGGGAGTCTACCTAAAGAGGCCTTCCAAAAAAATATATTAATTTTTTATGGTAAGGCCTTACTTCAGCAAGTGACAACACCAGAAGGAAGAGACGATCGATGTGTAGTAGCTTCCAAAATCCGATTCTTTAGAGTCGCCAACGAAAAAATCCTTGAATGGGATAAGGACAAAAAATGAGTATCTTTCGCATCATCACAAAGGTCAACCTGTAAAAGCAAAGACGACAAAGCCTCCAATTCACCCCACTCCCTCCCTCTTGGCTCTCTCACCTTGTCAAAACACCACTGTCACGACCCGTATCACTTTTAGCTCATACCTTAAAAGTAAATTTATTTAGGTAATTTAATAGAATAACTATCATTTAAAATTTAAAATAATCGGTTATTTATCCCAAACCGTGGAGTACCGCACGATATCCTGTTGTTTTGAAAGAAACGTTTCTAAGCACTTAGAAAACCTGTATAGGAAAACATGTTTCTAAGCACCTTGGTATAGGACACCCACAAAGGTTGCTCAAGCCTTTGATAATCCGAAAGAACCTCTATCCAGAGAATTCAACACACTAATCCAAGTGTAGAATATATAAAATTTTATTATTGCAAAAGATGATTTTTATATATTCTACACTTGGATTAGTGTGTTGAATTCTCTGGATAGAGGTTTGATGGGAGTCAACTTTACGTGACTCCAGTGCATTAATTACCCCCGTTTACCACACTTTCAGCACATTTTTGGGTGAATTAGACCGCTTTCGGGGTGTTATCGTGAGCTTATGGCACGGGGAGTGAATCCGTTGCTCTGATGGATTATTACCCCTATTTTGTTGATACTAACCCCATTCCCGAGCACTTTTACCCTCCGGAATTGTTTGGATGTTTTTTTGTTGTTTATGATGTTAAAGGGTATTGGTGTCTCGAGGACTCGGAAGGTGACAATTTGTGGTGAAAAGCATGATCGTGGCAAGAAGAGGGGCCACAAAGGAATAAAAGTGAAGATTTGGGAAAACAGGGGTTCAAACGCGCGTTTGAACCCCCCAAACGCACGTTTCAGAAGTCCAGAAGTGATACAGAGTTGACGCCCCCCAAACGCGCGTTTGAAACCACCTTAAACGCGCGTTACAAGTCATTCAAACGCGCGTTTGAACCTTCTAAACGCGCGTTCCAGATGAAGAACAGTCAAGTCCCTGCCCAGAAATGATGCGAAACGCGCGTTTGAAGATTCCAAGCGCCGGTTCCAAACTCTCAAACGCATGCGTTTGGACCGATTTTTCTCTGATTTTTCTCCTACCTATAAATACCCCCCCCCCCCCCCCTTAGACTATCTCTTGAGAAAAGGACTTTCTTGGCAAAACTCTATCTAATTCTAGCTCGATTTTTGTAGTAGCTTAGAATACTCTCTCTTAGTGTAAATCAACATTATCTTATCTTAATCTTTCCATTTCTTAGCTTAGATTTCCATTCCAAACACTAAGATACCACCTTTTAATTACTTCTTTATTTTGTACTTTTTGGATCTAATCTCGAATTTCTGCAATCTAATGGTAATTTTCTCCTTTATTTTACTTATTATGGCTTTTATTTACTGTCTTGTGTATGTTTTAAATAGTATAATGAGTAGCTAATCCATTTTCATAGTCGAATCATGTGAAATTTAGTGAAATCACCTTTGGGGTGATGAAATTGGGAGTGGGTAGTGCTTTTTATCGTTGTATCTTGCATGTTTCATGTCTTAGAACTTGTTATAACGGATTTGGGCTAGATTGATCACCTAGGTCAAAAATCACACACATCAATCTTGAGAGTTGTTCAGATAGAGAGATGTGGGAAAAGGGTTCTAGGATCACTTCTTAGAGTGATGTTACTCGTTTTGACGTTTAAAAGCGGCTCTAGTGCATATCTTGTCTTGTTGATGAATCTCCCTTAGGGAAGGTTAGTTGACTTGGCATAAGGTGTTGGGGAAGAGTTGTTCAGACCTTAGCACCGGGATTAGGAGTACGTACCCGTGAATTTGAATGTAAGAGTTCGTTCGTCTATTGCACATTCCCGGTTTTGTCATTCCTTGGGGTGAAACTAGCTATTTTGATCATGGTTCGGCTATGTCCCTTTATCTATTTTTAAAACCGAGTAGTTTAATCTTCTTTCTTTCTATCTTATCTGCAAACTTGTTAGTATAGATCACTTTAGTGTCGTTGTAGTTACAAATACTTTAAAATCATTGATCACCTAGACTAAGCGTTACGTTCACTTTGGTACTTGCAAACACGATTCCTTTGGGTTCGACGTCGTACTCCTGTAGCTATTCTAGCAATCGACCTGGTACACTGCTGGTTAGAGAGTTAGTTTACCCATGGTTTCGAGTCTTTACAAATTGTTTTTGGAGGGGTAGATTTAATGCTCATCAAGGTTCTTTCAGATTATCAAAGGCTTGAGCAACCTTTGTGGGTGTCCTATACCAAGGTGCTTTAAACAGGTTTTCTAAGTGTTGAGGTTATTCCAAGGTGCTTTCTCACAAGTTGAGGCGTGTGAGGAGCTCTCGAAAAATATTCCAAGGAGCTTCTACGCAATTGTTGTAGTTGTGTCGAGGAGAAAGACTTGAATCCAATTACCGTTTTTCCTAGATCCACGCAATTTCACATCAATTTGCGCATTTTGGGAGTGGGTCGTTACAACCACACCCTCCTCTCTCACTCTTGCCTCACACACTCCTTCACTAAACAGTCATGATTGTAAGCAATTATAAAGAGCCTAAGAAATCTTTTTTCTAAACACCCCTCCTTCAACCAAATATCCCTCCAGAATAATGTTCCCCCCATCCCGAAACTTTTTTCTATGAGAAGAAAGAAAAGGGACTCCCCTTCATAAGTGCACCACAATTATCGATGATACCCTTCCAAACCTTACAAAGAAGAACTCTCATAACTCCTCTCATACCCGCCATTATCACCACATATAGCCTCTGTAAACCTCCTCCGTTTTGAACCTTCACCACCACTTCCAAAGCAAAGCCTATTTTGAACCCCAAGCTCACCCACCCCCAAACCCCCATGTTATTTATCCTTTAAAATATTAGACCATGATATTAAGGCCATTTTTCTCTCATCCCAAACCCCATCACAAATGTAATATTCTGATTTTCGGAAAAGGGCAGAAGTGTCATTTTGTGAAAACAAAATATTGTTTTCACTTAATTTTGGATTAAAATATGTATATATATACATATATGTTGAAATATGTACATATATTTATGGAATTTTGGACTTATTATAAGTAATGGGCAATTAAAGAGAATAACAAGTATTTTTTTTATTTAAGGAAAATAATTATCCCATTTAGCTTATAACCTAATAGCAATCAGAAAAGTTGACTTTCATGAACTCTGCAACGCTTGTGAACAAAAGAAAATGGCTGAAGACTTCTTCAGAATTCTAAGTCGGTTCTTGGCTGTTTTCAAATTCGAGTAGAGATTTGGAACCGTCGTGAAGAGGGCGTCTTTTCAATACCAAAAGCTTGGAGTTTTCTTAAGGTATGAAAATTCAGCCCTAGTCGTGTTTTTGAATGAGTTTGATGGATTAAAACTCATGAAATCGTAGTATTGTTGTTTTAGATGCGTGTGATCGAATGTAACCTAAGTTTGGATTGATCACATAGGTTTTTTGTGAAAAGATCTGAGGTTGTTGCAGTTTTCGTAGCTTTTGGATTTTGATTAGCGTGCTAAAAGGTAAGAAACTCTTCCTACGATTTGATTATGTTTTTATAAGATTAAGGTTATGTTTTGGTATAGCTTTATGCAAGAAATCATGTTTAGAAGTGGTTGAGGAGTACGTGATGGTTCACCGTGTTAAAGATGAGTTTTTCTAGTGTTTTCTAAGTTTTATCGATGTTGAACGTGTTTGGAATTGGGTAGAAATCGTAAAAGTGCAGAAAAACAAGTTTAGGGCTTATTCAGCGTGAAATGCGCACACATTGGGTAGCAATACGCATGTATTGATGAGACATAAAGTCGGGTTTTGATTTAGGATGCTCAATGCGCACGCACAGGATAGAATGCGCACGCATTGTGGGTCAGAAAGTGGGAATTTTGATACAACGTTGTTTGTGCGGGCGCATAGGAGGGCAATGCGCACTCATTAGCTAAACAGGAGCATCAAGAATGCTTCTGGTCGGTGTATGCACACGCATTCCAGAGGATGCGCACGCATTCACCCCTGTTTCTGGATATAGTTAGTTTTAAGCCCCGAGTTTAGTTTAAAATGTTATTTCTTGATCTAAAAACATTAAATGAACATGAACAAGCCTTGATTGAGTTTTCGATGCGTTTAGTTCCGGCACCAAATGGATTCTTCATAAGAGTTTAATTTCGGGACTGTCGGAAGGGCATGATAGGTTTGTGCTTTGATGAGTTAGTAATCATCAATGTCTGTGTATCTGATAGGATGTTGTGTCTAGCCGTCTAAGCGAGGGAGTAGAGTTGTTAAGGTGATAATGCCTTGAAAACACTTAGGTGGCTAGTTAACGATTAATAAAATACATACTTGACTAGTAAAAGACTAAACATCATGCCATTCTTTGATAGGCACCTGACCATATCGCGATGTGTGGGCGTTCAGTAAAATCGAATAACTCTGTTGGCCTATAAACGGCTGAAGAGCATGGAGACTTCGCCGAACGTGTACACTATCGGGCCTAGCACGTGGCTATTGGTGTAATCCATTAATAGGTTGCACAGTAAATCTCATGACGGATATACACCATGCGTAGTGCCCTTAAATGCAGATGTAACAGAGATAAGTTGATAGAAACTTATAGTCATGACGTGTTGATGGACATGAACTGAACCCTAGACTGAGTCAGACATATGAAGATAATTTAATAACTTTGAATTCTACATTATAAATGCTTAATTAAATCATATCTTCCACTTTTTATTAAGTACTTTTGTATTTACCTCAAATGCATGTTTTGTTGTGTTTTTGGGGATGAGAAGATGAACGGGTTGAAACGGAATTCGATGAGGATTTTGAAGACGACGTTTGAGGACACCGACATTGATGCTTTTATTTTATTTTTTGTTCATGTGATACTTTAGGCTTGTTATTTCTTCATGGGAAACTTTGTAATTTCTTTTTTGTTGAATATTTTGAAGGTTTTCGTACGTTATAAGTTCTTTTCAAGATTTCGTTGTATTAAGTTACATTTCTATATTTAGTGGATGTTTCTATTCTTGGATGTTGGAAGAAAAAAAAAATACCCAAGTCTTTTGCTTCTGTTCAGCTTAACTGGATACGACGTAGTAGGGCTTACGTATAATATGGAATTTATTTTATATTATACGTGCCGAACGTTCCTTTTCCGGACATGGACTCGGTGTCCGGGAACGGGGCGTTACAACAGAAAAAGGGAGCATGGATTTTTTCACACATATCAATAATACATTTAAGGGCATGGAACATCGAGAAGTAATAAACTGGCAGGCTACCAATGACCGACTTTAGGAGAGTCAATCTACCACCAACCGAAACTGTCTCGTGCCTTCCAACCTAAGAGCTTTGACTTGAAGCTATCAACCACCGGTTTCCACGAAGAAGCCCTATTCATGTTCTGCCTAATAGGGAGCCATAAATACATAAAAGGAAGAACACCACAAATTTTGAGGTACCAACAAAAATGTCACCATTATCCACATTCAACCCAAAAAGCTTACTCTTACCCATGCTTATATTAAGACCCGATATTTCCGCAAAGATACGTAATATTCTCCCTAAGTTGCAGATGTTGCTTCTATCCCAAGAACCAAAAAAGATAGCATCTTCCACAAACTAAAGATGAGTTAAAACCAAGCCTCTGTTATAGTGTGTCAAGAGCACTAGACACTCATCTAGGGTGCAACCATTAGAGAAATTCTTCAGTGGTCCCGAAGCTAATCATGTTTGTGCATGATGTTTAGTGGAGTCCATCCACTTTTCGTGATCAACAAAAGTGATCGTTAGAGTTTATCTACTTTTCCTAACCGTTGTCACGTTGCGATATCGTAACCGTGCCTCACGAATAATTACATAATATTTAGTCTTTTTTCTAGACAAGAAGAACACTAATTTAACGTGGTTTATGACAATGTGTCGACTACTCCATGGACTATTGAGGATTTTATTATTCACTTAAAAGTTATAGATTACGTACAATACAATTGGTATTTATAGGCCTTAAGAATGAAACCCTAACCATCTTAAAAGCCAAACCAGGACATGACTAATATACCCCAGAAGTAACCTAAACCAAAACGGAAAACCCATGTAGACGTGTTCCCCAACTAATGCTGAGAACCAACTCAACAGGATCAGCAGACGATCAACTATGCTTCTTTCTCCAGCTGAACACAATATTGCTGGATTTAAGGAATATTGATGTGAAGATTGAGGATGAAGATGCATCTTTGATTTTGTTGGTGTCATTATCAACATTATATGAGAACTTAGTGCAGTCATTCATATATAGGTGGGAAGGATACAATGATTTTGGAGGATGTAAGGTCAGCTTTACATGCCAAGGAGCTGAACATAAGGCAACATGGGCAGATAGTCAGGCAGCTGGATTGAAAGCAACACTAGTGGGAAAGGGAATGGGCAGTCTAGAATGAAGAAGAAGTCCAAGAAAGTAGGGTCCAAAGGTCATAGACCCAAAAATGTCTGTAATTACTATAAGGAGTAGGGATGTGGAAGTCCCATTGTCCAAAGAGGAAGAAACATTAAGAGACCAGTTCTAGCATAGCTGCTGTAGCAGCTGGGCATGACTCAGATGAGGACATGGTTCTAGTGGCAGTTGGAGAGTCAGCACATCATGCTGATGTGTGGATTCTGGACTTTGAGCGTCCTATCATATTTGTCCACACATAGAGTGGTTCTAGAAGAATTATGTTTCTTATCATGTCTTTTTGGCCGCAGACGTTTGATGACCGGTTTTCGATGGTTGTAAAGTTCTTATTTAAAAATTAAACACAATTTAATTTATTTTGATTATCAAGCTAAAAGGGATCCTAGGCCTATACACCGTGCAGCAAAACTACTAATCAATTCTCATTTGGAAAATGGAGATTATCCCCAAGAGGTTAGATTCTTGAAGACCATAATGTGTGTCTTTCTCTAGGCATTATGTAATTCATGTGATATGTGTATGAAGAAGTATTGTTTATGTTCGTGACAGGGTATGACAGGAACTTTCATGAAGAACTGTATGTTACATTATGCACTTTACAAGAATATATTTCTGATGTGGGCATTAGCAAAATAGCAACATGGTATTATCATTGTCACGAAACATTTGTTCATATATATATAAATGCAGCAACTTTCACCCCATTCGAAATAAACATGAAAAGATTGTTGTAAAGTTGGTTGCTTTCCTATGTCTATATATATGTCATTTTTTTATACCATCGAAATCGTATTGGAGAAATTTATGGAAATGCGTAATGATTGTTCCTTTTGTAATAAAATTAAACAGCAAGACGCTGAAACTGTGATGTCCCGTTTCCGGATACCAAATGTTTTATCTGGAAAATTACACCCGACACGTATAACATTAAATGCACCTAATATTTCTATGGACAAACTCAAGGTCTAGAAGGTAGTGGGGATTGGCTCAGTACAAGTGAGGACAAGGATTGTAGATTTTGTACACTGAAGAATGTGAGACATGTTTCATAGATGACCAAGAATTTGTTATCTCTTAGTCTACTGGACAACAAAGGGTTCAATTTCAAGGGCGAAGGTAGAGTTTTGAAAGTCTACAAAGGTTTAGTTGTGGTTCTCAATAAAGTCAAGAAAGGGGCCTTGTATATTCTACAAGGGTCTACTGTGTCTGGGTCTGCGTTGTTGTGGCATCTTTTGAGGTTCACCGGTCACAGTTGACTAAGCCGTGGCATATGAGACTATGTCATATGGGTGAAAAAGGGATGCATGTTCTTTCTTAGAGTGATCTCTTTGGGGATGTAAGGTCAGGCATATGGACTTTTGTGAGAACTGTATGTATGTGAAGCTTCGTAAGGGCAAGTTCTCAAAAGGGGTACACAACACAAAGTCATCACTTGATTACATTCATTCTGATTGCTATGGTCCATCAAAGTTGAGTCAAAGGATGGTCATAGATATTTTGTGTCATTTATTGGTGACTATCCAAGGATGACTTGGGTGGTGATGATGAGGCACAAGAGTGATGCATTCAGGAGCTTTAGGCAGTGGAAGGCTCTAGTGGAAAATTAGACATAGAAAAAGGTCAAGAGGCTTCGTACATATAATGGTCTAGAACTCAACTGTCCCGAGTTTGATACATTCTGTAAGTATAAGGGTATTGCTAGACATCATGCAGTCAGGAATACACCTTAGAAGAATGGTGTAGCCAAGATAATGAATCAAACTCTTCTAGAGAGAGCAAGATGAATGCTCTCTAATGCTGGATTGTCAAGGAGATTTTGGGCAGGGGCTGTAAGCACAACTTGCTTCTTAATCAACAGGGGCCTCACACAGGGATCAATATTAAGACACTATTTGAGAGGTGGTCAGGCATGCCTGCTGACTACTCAGTTCCAAGGATTTTTTGAAGCACAGTCTACTATCATGTTTGTGATGGTAATATGAAGCCATATAGAGACCAAGAATGGAATGTTTTTAGGGAATGGAGATGAGGTGAAGGGTTATAGAATTTTGTCATCAGCAGAGAACAAGGTTCTTCTCAGTAGAGATGTTGTTTTTAATGAGAGAATTCTCCTCATTAATAAATTCATTTCTACTCATTAAAGGCTTTTAATGAGGAGAAACCACTCCTCATTGCAGCTTCTCTAGTTAAAGGTATATAATGAGGAGAATTGAATCTCCTCATTAATTATATCATACATTTAATGAGAATATACGCTCCTCATTAAAATTATTTTTAATAACGACTAATCTACTAATTATTTAGTCATTTACACCTCATTAAATAAAAATTCAATACAACACAACTCCTCATTAAAAGGCCAATTGCTCCTCATTAAATCATGAAATAATCATGATACTTCTCCTCATTATAAGGCAATTGACCCGTCACTAAATTGGAAAAATATTGTTCTTTTTTTGTAATCTTAAACATTAAAGATTTACATCTTCATATGCTTTATATTAATCAAATACATCAATACACACAACGATAGATTATTTCAAAAAGATAAGTAACATATACATGGGTATTTAAAGGATTTTCTAATATCACATCCCAAAAAAACACGTTTCTTTAGTCGTAACTACAAAATACTACTTCCAAAATATTCTTATGTACTAAAACATCCTAGATGCCTTTAACGGAAAGGAGGAAAAACATAACATAAAAGGAAAACCTTTCTCATGCAGAGTAACATCTTCCATTGATCCTTCTATCACTTCAGCAACATGCTCTAGCTTGTTCGCCTTGATGAGTTCCCTTGCATGATCAGTCATCTTGGTAGCTTCTACAACATAAAATTTTCTTGCTCCAGCTTGACCAGATTGCTAAAATGCCACTTCTTGTTCCTACGACCAGAACATCCTAAAAGTTGGATACACCATTTAAGTCTTGCATTATTCACAAATACAGAATGAAACAATCCAGTGTGAAATCATAATGTCAAATGAGAACAAAAATTTACATCAATTGCAACTCAAAGTGAAATAACAAATTGAGGCAAAATCCCAAAAATCATGTGCCAAAAGTAAACATCCAAATATTCAATTGTTTTTCCCATTCCCATACTTATGGATGAGTATTCCATCACATTAGCTAGCATGCAAGAAAATGAACAGAGTAAGTACGGGTTCCTTGTATCACCTCTAATGCTTAATCTTGAATAGCATCAAATACATGCGCCTAGTTCTGCTCAAATAATGAACTCTGCTCAAATCCATATCATATAAGAGTACACAAATTCTAAATCATTTGCTTTTCTTTTTCCAACTAATCAACACCAAAAGAATATAATAGCAAAATATTTAGCAAACGAGTATGGACTGTGATGCCAAGCAAAACAAGCTAACAATCAATATTTTCATATAAAAGTAACTAGATTAAACATGAAGAGAGGTCATACCTTTCCTTCAAAGTGGTGCTTGTTCAAAATGCAGGCACAACAGCAACAACCATCATGTTTAATGAATTGCAGCAGCAGCTAATATGTCCCCACAACATCTGAAATAAACCAGAAAAACCAGAAGCAAAGCATGAAAAAATTCAAAGGAGAGCAGGAGGATGTCAACAAGGTTTTAAGAAGCACCATGTTTGCATCAAATCAAGCTTGGTCAAAACACCAACAGTACGTTCACGTATCATATCCGGGTTCAGAAAAGGAAATGAATTGTGTACATCTTTGAAAGATAATCTTATATGTTAAGAATATATGTTTACTAAGATAACCAAAAGAAATATATGCTGGATCAACTTCTCTTGCAATCTGAATGGCATCAGATGTGGCAAGATCCAGATTGGCTGGAGTTGTGGCTAAAAGGATACAGTTCGGCTGCCTTACAAAAAATAAGAGTTACAACCAAATGTCAATTGAAAGTTTTATGAAATCAAGACACTCAATAGTCCAATTACGTGCTAGCTTCAAAACAACGGGTTATAAACCCATAATTGGTTTCATAACAGCCTACGGCATAGAGCCTATGACAGGCTTAAGATGAAAACTTCCCACCCCTTGTCATACCCTTCACATGAAAGATAAAAATTGAACCAAAAGCACCAACCCAAAAACAAACCAAACTAGTTGCTTGTTTCATCACTCTTAAAAAAAATCAAACTTCAAAATAAGGTATCGATTTGCTTTTGTGCTTGTATATCGCAGTGTGGTCATGACTCATCATACCTTCTTCGCAGGAGCGGACCATGTCCACAATTTCTTGAACAATACTTTTTGGCTGGCCCTCTGCCAGTTGCCAAACAAAAAGACAGTTGTCACTATCAAATACCGAGAACTGCTAAGGAAAAGGATGAAAGGCGACGTACCTATGACAACCATTATTAAACCCTGTAAATCTACAAGTCTTAGATTAAGAACTGCCAAACAAAAGGGGTAGCTGTCAGAACAGTAACAAGAGAGCAAATAAAAGCTAGAATATTTCAAAGTATGCTATGAAAACATTCATATGCTAATGAGACAAGGGTGAAGTGGTAAAAGTGTTGAGGCCCCTCCGAGATCTTCCAGGTTTAATCCTTGCTATAGGCAAAATTAATCCACCTTATATGGTGTTAAGTCCAGAAAATGTGGTGTGCAGTGCATATTGTTTTTGACACACACACAAAAAACAAAATAATGAAAGAGTAAGCAGCTATATGAGTGAAGATCATGTGTATGGAAATACAATTTGATAAGCTACTTGGCAATAGAATAGCATACAAAACAACTGATTAACAAACCATAAGGAGAGTAAATGCTGAGATTGATAGGAAGAGAAGAGATCCGCTTCGTGTTTCCAATGACTCTATCAGTTTCTACCTGTATTTCTTTCTGAAACATAGCTACACACAAGAGAAACTCAAAAGTAAGCATCAACTTAGACTGCAAGGGAAAATTCTTCAAAGCTACGATAAAGTATCATGACAAGCCAAGTACTCAAGTTAGGAGGTAGAGGAACTTAAAGCAGCCATAGATCCCATCACAATAGGTAAAAGCACTTGCAGCAGCTTCTTCATCAAAAGAATCAGTCATCAATGCCAAAGTACTTCTGTTAATAACCAAACTACAGCGACACTCCAACATCCACTAGGCTACAAAAGCCCTTTTTCCATGCATTCAGCTTTTGAAAAAAAGTAC